>PVIU01000133.1:0-11886 GCA_004026605.1 Ondatra zibethicus
TCACCTCACCCCACCCCACTGCACCCAACCCCACTTCCCTCACCCCCCTACCTCATCCCATCCCACCTCACCCCACACCACCCCCGAGGTCTTTCTGAAGACCTGGGTTAGCTTGCATCTTTTCCAGCCATGGTTTGGCAGGATGTTCTGCTGTGCATACAACACTGTAGGTCTTTATCAACAGAACAGAGTTCCACCCGGCAAACCACAGCCAGCACTGCCCTTGTCTCCTTTTCAAACAGATGTTCCTTCCCTGCTTTCTGTACTCAGTAACCAAAGACCCAGCACACGCAGCATGATTTCACAAATGCCCTTGCTCCTTTTCATCCTATGTATCCCTTTCTTCCTACTGCCTGAAGTGCTTCCCCTCACCCCACTTGTGGACACTTCTACTCCAGCCCCAAACAGGCACAATGCAATGATGTCACCTCCTCCAGGGAGCACTTCCAGGGCTCCAGAAGCTCCTCCTTCTTCTGTATCCAGCCAGCCCAATAATACTCAGTGCCCAGCTGCACTTGCAATCTGACCACCAAATGACGAATGGATTACCAAGTGAACACAGGGACACTTCGTGCCTGCTGTCCCAACCCAATCACCTCCTGAGAGCAGAGGACCCTTACTCTTCTAAGGCTTGAAGCATGCCCCCAGGGTCCTCAGAAGTCAAGATGTCAATCACTTGGTCGTTGAGGGAAAGATCCTGGCTCACGCCATTAGCAGAGGTGAAGGGTGAAGGCTCCAGCTTGTTCTCAGGGTGCTGAGCCTGTAGAAGTGGAGAGACAGCAGAGTTGGCCTTCTGGGGAACACTGCATTCTGGGAGGGAAGGCAGGGCTGGCCTCCTCCCCTCTCAGACCAGCCCCTGTCCTAGTCAAAGCCTACACTGTCTCCCCAAATGAAAAGGATGCTGATTTCAACAGCCCCACACGAGTGTGCTGAGAGGATAAAACAGAAACCTGCAAAGACATAAGCACAAGTAAGTACCCTGCTACTGCCGAATGGAGGATAGCTCAGTCAGGACAGTGCTTGCCACACAAATGTGAGGACCTGAGTTTGAGCCCTAAAACCCACATTTTTAGAAAGCTGGGCGCAGTGGCAGAGACAGGCAGATTCCTGGGGCTCACAGTTAGCCAGCATAGCCTAACTGCTGAGTTCTAGGTTAATGAGAGACCTTGCCTCAAAGAGCAAGGTGATCTGGGCGGTGGTGGCTACACCTTTAATCCCAGAGGCAGGTGGATTTCTGTGAGTTCGAGGCCAGCATGGTCTACAGAGTGGGTTCTAGGACAGTTAGGGTTACACGGGGAAACCACCAACCCACCCCATCCTACCCCCACAAAAAAAACAAGGTTTGGAGTCATCTGAGAACATACGCACATTCGCACATGCGCGTGCGCGCACACACACACACACACACACACACACACACACACACACACAGGCAGATATCAAGGAGAACCAGGGTGAAATAGTGTCTCTGGAAATGACAGGATCCCTGCACTCATGCATTTACAGCAGCTGTGGCTGCTTACATAAGACCTGCACAAGACCTGTCAACATTAAACTGTAGGCAAGAGAGGGGCTCATGAGCCCCCACCCTAACTAAGGCACTATTGACAGTCAATGGCTTCTTGGGGAGACAGTTTTCTTTAGGAGTATGACCCTGGTAGGTTGACTCTGCTCCAGGGAATGGCTCCACACCTAGGAGTAGAACAGAAGTACGAACCTAACTCAGCAGGTTTTTTTCAAGTCAGGGATGGACTTGGGAAGAGTTAGGAGGAGGGCTGGGGCATGAATATGATCGAAATGCATTATGTGAAATTCCCCAAGAATTAATGGAATATATATTTAAAATGACAGAGAAATAACTCTTAAGGTCCTTCATCATCATATTCCCCATCAGAGAGGAAGCGCTGAGAGGCCCCCTCGACCTGGACACGATGTCGCTGGCTGCTCCCTGATGAGCACACAGGTGTGGGAGATGGCAGCAACACCGCCACAGCCTGCAGGAGGGTTGGCTCGGAGGCTGGTTTTGCCTGATCTCCAGTACCTCAGACAGGTTGGCTCCAGGTGTCTCTGATGGCACTCAAGGACACACCTGGCATTGCTGATGACTCTCTCCTCCTGCCATTCCCTGGAGGCATTAGTTCCTGGACTGGAGTGACTTTGAATCTGGCTTCAGGGTGTACTCCTGTGGAAATGCAGCCCAGGAGCTGAAAGAGCTTAGGTCTAAAAAGGTCCTGTGTGGAGTCTCTCAAAGCAATCGGGGGGGGGACCCAGAGAGACCCCAATCTACCAAGAAGTACCCACAATGATTCCCGGACAAGTAACTGCTTGGTTTATATATAAAGAAGAGGAAGAGGGGAAGATGGAAGGGACTGGAAAAACCCATTAGTGGGAATAAGAAGAGCTCAGCTCCCTAAGGAAAGTCAGTCATTGGGTACATCCAGAGGATGAGGTGAGGGGGTGGGAGGAAATCAGGCACAAGTTAGGTCATGGGGGACTCACAAACCAGACCAAGGAGTCTGGCTCCACCCCAGAACAGTGAACCTCCCAAAGCGCCTCAGCAGGTGACATAGAATAGGGCTAGAATTGGGAGTAGCAAGAATACACCTACCCCTACAGGTGGAGAGCCAAAATGTAAGGTTCTTACACTTGGCAATGTTTAAATCATCCATCAGTCAAATATGAAATCAGCCTGTGTTCATCACCCATAAACACGATGGAATATTATTTAGCCATAAAAAGACACCATCCTGTCTGTCTTAGTTACTGTTCTATTGCTGTAAAAAGACATCACGACCAAGGCAACCCTTACAGTATTTAATTGGGAGCTTGCTTACAGTTTGGGAGGGTAGTCCATAACCATTATGGTCGGAAACAGACAGGCATGATGCTGGAGCAGTAGCTGAGAGCTTTACCTCCTGATCCACAGGTAGAGAGAGATGCAGAGACCAGGCCTGGTGTGGGCTTTTTAAACATCAAAGCGCATCCCCAGTGAAACACCTCCGCAGTCCCATTAACTGGAGACCACACATTCAGATATATGAGCCCTAAAGGGGCCCTTCTCATTCAAACCACTGCACTGTCAAAACATGGGTGGGCCTGGAGGATGTTACATCTGAAATAAGCCAAGCACTCACTGCTCTCCATCACATGCAGAATCTCAAAAAGATGATCCCTTGGAGGCTGTGCATATAGTGATAGTTAGCAGGGTAGAAGTGCCGGGGAGGAGACTGGAAGAGGCTGCCCAGGGCAGGCAGAAGGAAAACGCTGGGCAGTTCCATAGCACAGGGTAGTACCTGGCCACCAAGAAGGTGCCACATATTTCATACTATCTGGAAGAGAGTTTGAAGGTTTCCTCACATGAAGAAATGATGAATGCCTGAGGTGACGGGTGTGCCAAGCTTGAGTGATTGCTACACACTGTGTGAATGTGTCAACCTATCACATGCTACCTGATAAAATTCACACAACTGTGTGCTAATTAAGAATACAGTTTTTAAGGAATCATTCTAGGAGCTTTTGTTTAATTAATTCATGAATTAATTAATTTCCCTGTTTTCTGACAATGCTGTGGATTGGCCTGGTAAAGGCTAGGCAACTGCTCTACCATTGAGACGCATCCACAACCCCAGGGTTAAGGACGGGCTTGTGTCTCAGAAGAAGCAAACCTGAGCAGCTATACTTAGATCCCCAGGGGGGTCTGACATGGTCCAGAGTTGAGACACATCAGGATGAAGAATGAATGTCCAGCTTACACCACTGCCTACTAAAGCATCCCTGGGAGGGAGACTCACCCGGCATCTGGCCAGCACACTTCCCTGCAGGCACTGACCCTTCGCCAGGAAGAACAGAGCCACCAAGGTCAGCACGAGGGAGATGAGGAAGGCTGCGATGAAGCCTGCTGCATGGAGGCCGTGGTTAGGTAGAACCTGCATGGAGAGAAGGGGGGCTGAGGGTTCCTCATGCTACCACTGCCTGACTCCCAGGCAGGTAGATGACCCCAAGGAAGCATAAAACAGACAAATACAGGTGCGGAGAAACACCCAGAGTCCACACAAACCACAGAGACTGAAGGCAGGGGAGTGACTGCCAGGGGCTGGGAGGGAAGTGATGGGAGCATCAGGCTAACGGGTATTGAATTTCCCCTGGGAGTGATGCGAATGTTCTGGAACTATATAGTATTAATGGATGTACGCTACTTGATTCACACAATAGCAAGGTCAATAAATCTCCTCCTTGGTTATTATGTGTACACATATGTGAATAGGCACACACACACACACACACACACACACAGCACCCACATTACAAAAGCTGACGCATGGCGCCATGGGTTAGAACATCTGTTTTGGGCTTTTGTTTTCTTTTTTTTTTTTTAAACTTGATCTATTTTTGTAACATGTACATTGCATGTATGTCTGTGTGAAGGTGTCAAGTTATAAACAGTTGTGAGCTACCATGTAGGTGTTGGGACTTGAACCTGGGTCCTCTGGAAGTGAGCCATCTCAGGACATCTGAGCAGCCATTACTACTGCGAGCAGAGAAGAGCTCGGGGTAGAGGAACAGTTGGGCAACAGTAAGTGGATGTAGGACTGAATGACAGAATGGATGTGAGGATACAAAAACTGACAGTGGCCTTGGATGACCTGGTACCAGTGACACCCCTCTGCTGGGAACACAGGAACCAAAGCTGAGGATGTTAAAGTATTAGATCCAGCCTCAAGTCACAGCCATAAATGTCCCCATAAACAGCACAGCCAAATTCCACCACTCAGTGGAGCCGGGGCACAAGCAGGCCTACGCTGCAATGTTTAGGCAGAAGGCAAAAAGGTGGCTGCAGCAGCTGCCGCCCCCAGAGGGTGCTACCTTTCCTCCCTGCCTCTTGCAAAGAATCCTCTCTCATCGTGCCCGCCCCTTTAATCACACATTCTCCGCAGCCTCGCCTTTGATAGATTCTTCATAGCATTTAAGAAGAGTGATACTGCACAAAAAGACCTTTCAAGAAGACTTGAAAAGATGGGAATTCAATACCACGTTACAAAGACACAATGAAGGCTTGTTTAGAAAGTTTGGCTTCGATTATGTGATAAATATGTGTATAGGCTTGGAAGGCAGGAAGCTAACACGCTAGCAGCAGTTCTCCCTGATGGTGGGACTGCTGTCATTGTTCAGCTTTTCTGGGTGGTAAGAGGCTGGGTGCAGAGGAAATCTCAGGATGCCCAGCAGCCACACAGTAATCCTGCCCACTCGCTCCCCCACCACAAACTCAGGAAAAGGGGAATACACAAGATGCTTTCCATGCTCACCCACTCCTCCACACATGGGAAAAGGGGACACACATGACTTTTCCAGAAGAGGTTTCAACAAGTTCTGTTGAAATTTTTCACTTGGCATTCCATATCTAAGGGGCAGGCAAGATGGTGGCTTGCTGCCCCTTGTCCCAATGACCTGGAGGGGTGGCAGTGACAGTAAGGAGACTCTTGGCCTCCAGCTGATGAGTGAGTGTTCAGATTGACAGCAGGAGGCATCAATCATACATCACAGGTCCTAACAAAGCCTGCTGGTGATGGTTCATCTCAGTTGTTAACTTGACTAGATCTGGAATCAACCAGGAGACAGGTGCTGGGTGCAACCCCGAGGAATTTTCTTGATCAGGTCATTTTATGGGAATACCCACACTTAGTGTGGTTGGTAACTTCCAGTGGCAGCCCAGATAAAAGGAAATCCGACGGGGGAAGCTTTGCTCTCTGCCTTCTCGTTGGTGAGTTCATCTACCATGCTTGAAAGCTCACCCATCCCATTGCTGCTGCCACCTTCACATTCCACTGACATGGAAGCCCAGCTTCTTCTGCCTTCTAAGATGAGCTGAGGACCAGGGGCTCTCCAGGAATCACCCAGGCCTTCAGAGCCAGTTTGTAGCTACTGAGGCACCCAGTAGTTCTACCTTGTGGGTGGCGGATCCACTGGTTTCTCTGCCTCTCCTATGTGAAAATGGCTGTAGTTGGACCAGCTGGACAAGTGATTCTCAACCTGTGGGTCGCAAACAACCTGCCTGGGGAGTAGGGGTGAGCAGAGTCAGAGATGCTGGTCCAGGGGATGTCTGAGAGAAAGGCCTGGTGGCCCACATGGAAAACAGAGGGTCCCAGTGGGCCCTGGAGGAGTCAAGGGGGTTAACTTTTCTGATGAAACGTCAATAAGAAGCCCCTAAGGAGAACGCGTAGGAAAGTCTGTGTTCTAAGGAAGACAACTACAGTCCTGTGTTGAGCTGCTGAAGAGCACTGGAGGCAGGGAGGACACTCAGGAGCTGAGGTCAGGACAATGGTCAGTGGGCTGGAAAGCGGTAGCGATGACACACTACCAGCCACACACACCGCCAGCTCAACTCAAGGCCTCACGGTTTTGCTAACAATGTTACATCTAGCAGGCTTCAGGGCTTTCTGTAAAACCATGTGTTCGAGAATTCTCACTTCACGGCTGGCCATGTGTTACGACATTCCTCCTCTTGTTAGTTAACACAAGCTCTTTACATAGTAGACCACTTGTCTTTTATATACACTATCAATACTTCAAGTTTCTCACTTGGCTTTCCTGTTATTGCTTTTAAAAGTAAAATTTCCAACTGTTTATAGTCAAATTCCCCAGATTATGACTCATAGTAAATTTTTTATACATTACTTATCTATTCAGATTTGACCTCATTAGAACATCCACCCCTCTCACGCCTTTAATCCCAGCACTTGGGAGGCAGAGGCAGGTGGATCTCTGTGAGTTCGAGGCCAGCCTGGTCTACAAGAGCTAGTTCCAGGACAGGCTCCAAAGCTACAGAGAAACCCTGTCTCAAAAAACCAAAAAAAAAAAAGAACATCCACCCCTGCCGTTCTTTCAAGAGATTCAGTCATTTGGCCCTAAATCCACACAGGACATCCTCTTCCTCCCATTTATAAAACACCACTTTGCTGCACACACACACACACACACACACACACACACACACACACACAAGTTCTCTGTCTCCCTGGAAGGACTGTTGGCAATGGCCTCTGATTCTGAATGACTGTAACCATGGGTAGAACTCTCTCTGTGTGTCTTCATGGGCCTGGGTGCCTTCCCAGAGAGCGCCAACTGCCATCCTGGTGCCTGCCAGTCAGCAGTACCCAATCCACGGGCAGCAGATGGGTGCACAGGAATCCGAGACCTGCAATTCATGTCTGGCACTATGGGACACTCTGAGACTCTCCTCACCAGGGGGGCAAACAACGACAGGGATATAGGCAGTAAACTAAGAAGAAATTTCTTAAGGCCCTGTTTTCCTTAACTGGCTTGTTAGCTTGAGGTGGAAAATTAAAGAGGTAGTAGGGTAGGTTCCGCACGCCCGGGGATGCCAGCCACACCACAAGCTACCACAAGCTATCACACACCGTTGTTCTGTCTGACAGATCCTCCAGCCACCACTCTCCCACCAATACAACCCCAGCACCTCTCCACGTGCCCAGGTTAGACCTGCTGAACACACCCACTGCTAAGGATCCAGCCTCACTGACACGGATCGCCCCTCAGGGCACCTGGGGTTATGTCCAGCCTACAGTCAGTATCAGTTTAAGCCTGAAGCGATCTGTGCACAGCGGACTCCAGTCCCCAAGAATACTGCCCTGGGCCTCCCATATGCGTCTAGTACCATAGCCGCTTCTCTGGATAGCTGAGCAATACTTTAGCAATGGTCATTCTCACTGATCCCAGAACACTGGCAGGTTGATGTTACTCTCTTGCTACCTAGAAACAACACCTGCAACAGGTGCTGATGTTCAGAGAGACTTAAAGAAACACAGAGATCTGAGCAGATTGGCCCTGGATAGACACCTGTGACGTGGTTCTCATTTGATGTCTAGGGAAGGTGAGCCCCAGGCAGGCTAGAACATGGAAGGTCACACCTGGGCAGGATTCAAAGTGGTCTCAGAGCCTGCTACACCCACAATACTGTGGAGCCTCGTATTCATATGCCTGGTGTCTCCACTGTACAGTGCTCCTTGAAAGGGTCCCAGAGGACCGCTGGTGAGGAAGCCTGCATCCTGAACAGGCACCTCTCCCTTCTTCCCAAAGACAGTGTGTGGGTGAGAGGCAGCCCGAGACCTGGAGGAGTCCCCTTTCCACCCTTGGGGGAGGACTGGGCCTTGGAGGATTGGCATATCCATTAAGACAATGTTCTCCATCACAATCACGAGGCCACCTGCCACCTCCTCAGCTGACTGGCAATCATCACTGGTGACAATCAGCTCAATCAAGGGATACTTACTGACTGATTGTCACCAACCAGGTGAGGGAGGAAAAGGAACATAGAATGAACCAGATCAGGCTACTCCCTTTGGGAGCTCTCAGAACAACCAAGAAAATGATCCTCTACGTCTTTGTCTGTTTAACTGGGCTGCAGGCTTGCTAAAAGCTACACTCAGCTTTCTTTCCATCTCTTGAGGGCCTTGGCCCCTAAGATGCGCTGAGTCTCAACGCATAGCTGTGGGGTGGGATCAAAGGCTATACTGCCATCTGCTAGACCTGCAAGCAAGCGTTAACATGCCTGGCTTTGTTTCCTACTGTTCTCTAAAGGCCAGATAGTGAGTTTGGGCCTCAGCCAGCATCTGGGAAACCGGCGTCTGGGAGGGACAACATTCTCTTAGCATGTTGTCCAGTGTAGTCTCTGTTGAACATCTGCCTCCTCTTGGGGTCAGAAATCGGTGTGAAGCAGCCAGAGGGAACCTGTGTGACATTCAGCCCCTATGGAGCGTGCACAGATGTTCCTATAACTCATTTCTGGGGAGTTCCCTGGGAGAGGACCTGAAGGTCATGGGGGACTTTCTCCAGACTTCCTCTTTTGTCTTTCTCCTTTGCTAACTTTGCTGTGTGGCTGTATAAGCCACTCTCCTTGCTATGACAAAACACCTAATAAATGCAACCTAAGGGAGGAAAGTTTCCTCCAGGTTACAGTCAATCAATGCAGGGAAGACAGAGCAGGAGCGCGAGGCAGCTGGTCTCATTATATCCAGTCAGGAAGCGGAGAATGCTGAGCACAGCTATCCAGCTTGCTTTCTCCTTTTCATCTAGTATATGTTCAGAGTGGTCTTCCCTCCTCCCACCTGGAAAAGGCTGGCTAACCCACAGAGTGAGACACACTTGTTAGACACAGGGGAATGAGTGTGTGTTCTAGGAAGAACCTCACTGCCAACCAAAAAAAGGAAACAGATTCCTGACGAACAGCAGAAGCAGGGAGACGACCTGCAGAGCCAGTGTCCAGGTACAGTCTGGGAAGACAAACTGTCCCCAGCAGCTGGGCCAAGTGGCCACCCTGGGGACAGGAAAGAATACGATGACTGTTGCGCGAAATGTTATCATGCCGTGTAACGCTGTCTCTGCTTTCCCTCGCCTGCCTAAGGCACCTTCTGATTGACTTCAAGAAGAGCTGCATGGCCAACAGCTAGGCAGGAGAGAATCAGCGGGACTTTCTGGGGGAGAGAGGAACTCAGGGAAAGAACAGAGAGGCAGGGATTCACCAGCCAGACCAGCAGGAGGCTCGGTAGGGAGCAGAGCTAACAAGCCATGCTGAAAAATGTAGATTAATATACACGGGTTAATTTAAGTTTTAAGAGCTAGTTTGGAACAAGCCTAAGCTAAGGCCAAGCTTTCATAATTAATAAAATGCCTCCGTGTCATTATTCAGGAGCTGGCGGTCCAAAGAAAGACCTGCTACCGAGGGCCAGCAGCAGGGTGGGCAGTGGTACTTTGGTCTGCCAGGCAGTAGGCGAGCATATCCTGCTCGGGTGGAGAGGGCATTGCGTATTTTTCTTGTTTCTGTGACCAAACACCTGACAAGAACTTAAGGAGTGGTTTGTTTCAGCCCACAGTTCAGGGTACAGTCCGTCGTGGTGGGGAAGGCATGGATGGCCTCAAGAGGGTGAGATGGCAGGTCACATTCTATCCACAGTCAGGAAACAGAGAAAAGACTGCTGGGGCTCAGCAGCTTCCTCCTTTATATTCTGTTCCGTACCCCAACCCAGGGGCCGGTGCCCACATTTAAAGTAGGTTTGTTTTTCCGCCTCAGTGAACACAATCTAGAAACTTCCTCAAAGACATGCCCAGATGTTTGTTTCTATGGCAATGTGAATAAGAAATTTCCTCACAGGTCCATGGTTTTGAGCGTTCAGTCCCCAGCTGGTGGTACTGTTTGGGGATGTTATGGAACCGTTAGGAGTTGTGGCCTTCTTGAGGAAGCACATAGTGGGGGTGAGCTACGAGAGTTCATAGCCTGTCTCTACTCGCTTTGTTTTTGTGGTTAAGGATTTCATCTTTCAGTTTCCTGGTTCTGTAGCCATGCCTTCCTGCCATGATGGACGCTCATCCCTCTGGAACAGTAAGTCCAGATGAATTCTTCCTTTTATATACTACCTTGGCCACAGTGTTTTATTGCAGAAACTGATTCAGTTTCCATGGTGATTCTAAGTCCCATTAGGGTGGCACTCAAGATCAACCATCACTGAAGGTCACCAAGAGAACCAGTCTCCAAACCAGCCTAAGACAATGCAGATCAGGGATGTCAAAGCCAGTGGCCGGCACCTCCCCTTGACTCTTGAGGTCAGGCCACACAGTGGTGACACAGCACAGGCCTCAGCGTGCATGAGCACAGGATGGATCCGAATATCATCTTACCATTATCCTTTCTTCCACTGTGATGGTAAAGTGGGCTTTTAGCTGGGTTCTGTTCTGGGAAAGAGAGAAAAGAAATGCTTTAGTCACATGGAATCTGACCCACAAGGAACATTTGGCATTATGTCCAAACCAAACACTTGATTTCAGTAGTAACTGGCCCCCGGTTGCTGGGTAAGGCAGGGTTTGTCCAAATCCTAAAGCCTCTTCAGGAAACAGCAGAGCTAGGCTTCTCTTCTGGAGACCATGGAAACCCAAACCCCATGTCCCGAGGGGTAAGAAGGGGCTCTCTGTGCATGGGTGGAGCTGCCTGTCTAAACTTAGGCAAGGTGTTCACTTCCATGGGCCTCAGCCATCTCATCTATGAAATGGAAGCCATGTTGAACTCAGGGGTTGCTGAAGAATGAGACTAATTAATGTGGAGCATGAAGATAAGGAAGGGGGAGGAGGCTTTTAGCAGGGAAGCTGCCCTGGTCAGCAGGTGACGTCACCTAGGGAAGGGAGAAAGCAAAGGAGGCGGAAGGAAGGAAGGAAGGGAGGTTGGTTGAACAGAGGAAAGGAGGGGGAGAAAGGGAAGAAGAGCGGTAGGGGAAGGAAGGGAGTGAAGAAGAGGGGGAGGGAAAATAGAAAGAAAAGGAAGAGGGGAAGGAGAGAGGAGGGAAGGAAGGGTTGCTCCTGTGGCCCTGGAGTCAGGATTTCCGAGCACCCATGCAGGGCAATGGCCGGTCCCCAGTGAGAGTGACGGGGTTACCTGTGAGGGGTTCTGAAAGATGAGCAGGGCTGGAAGGTCCAGGCTCTCTCCAGTTCCAAGAACTGTGGGGTCCAGCGAGGCCAAGTAGCTAACGGAGTAGCACTCTCCCACTGCTCGGAGAGAAGAAGTGTAGATCAAGAAGGGGCAGGCCTCCTCACACCAGCCCACACCCCTAGGTAACCCCCACCCCTGGCCACACCTCACACCAGCCCACACCCCTAGGTAACCCCCACCCCTGGCCTAGCCACACCCCTGGCCCCTGCACAGCTGTTCACCAGTCCAGGCCCTCAGCAAGAAGCATCTGGATTTCATTCATCACAGGGAATTCTGGGAGTGGTTCAGGGGGAAGAATAAATTAGAATTTCTCTAAGTCTCCCAGTCACAAGCAGGCACACCCTGCTGGAAACAGGGCTGGTCTCTTGGCCTCTTTATCCCTCTGTCGCACGCTC
>PVIU01000133.1:11986-265343 GCA_004026605.1 Ondatra zibethicus
ATGTGACTTAGACTGTGTCTTCAGGAAACTCGGCCTCCTGGACAGAGCAAAGGCTTAATATAAACAGGGGCAAACAGCACCAAAAATCAAAACAGGACGCGGTGTCCACCAACCCAGGGCACTTCCCACACGCCTGGCTGGGCTGTGTTGATGCCTCCCTACATCATTACAACCTGGACCTCACCCAGTGGGTGGCATCATGCTTGGTACAAGCAAGGAGATGTGTGCCCCAGGTGGTGGAGTAGAATTTAGTGAGTACTTAGGGTGAAACTTGACTTCAGCAGGTATATTCAAGAGATAGGTCCCTGTGGATACTTGGAGGAAAAGGAGGACTTGGAGTTGAGAATCATGTGAGACTTCCTGGGATAGGCAAAACTAAGACCACTCCTCAGGGAACAGAGATGTGTATGTTCTGAGCAGGACAGAGGAACCTTTCAGAACTGTCTAAGGAACAGGGTTGGAGCAGGCATGACTCAATAGGAACGAGAGCCATGAAAGACACTAGAAAGCAAGGGGTAGAGACCCACACCTGGGAAGGATAGCGAAAGGAAACCAAAGGGTAACACCAGGCCCCGACTAGGCCAAGGACCATGTCACATGACCTCACTCATCCCACTACCGCCACGCTCTGGGGCACCAAGGTGCACAAGATCTCTGAATTTCCAGGTTGTTCATGGGCTTTCTAGAAGCCATGAAGTCAAACTGCCAGGCCAGACTGCCTGCGCAGCTCACAGCCCATGTGCCAGTCTCTGCACACCAGCCTAAGAATCAATCGGGAGATTTGTTTCTAGATCATTGAAAGGAGGGCCCTGGATGTGGCTTCACCGGGATATAAAACATTTAGAACCTCATTTAGAGCCACCAGACAAGTTCACTAGTTGTGGGCTGCTCCACTAGTTTCCGTGTAAAGAAAGATTCTGAGGGCTCATCCAGGCCCCAGGGTAAGGAGAGCAATGCTGAGCAGTGTGGGCCCCACATCAGAAGTGGCTGTGGGCAGGTGAAGGGCTGAAGGCTATAGCAGGCACCCAGGCTGATGAGGGTCAGGTCACCCGCTTCCATCTCCGCAGGGCTGCGGCCCATGGCCTTGGGCAAACTCCCCACCTACTCCAGCTTTTGTTTCTTCATTTGTGCCTTGGGTGTTTACCAACAAGAAAGGTGTCCCAAACCTCCTGGGAGAAAGGGTGGCTCTGAAGTTACAGTCACAGCAGAACCTAGGAACAGACTTAAGATTTGTTTAGTTATATATTTTGGAGATCAGCCCTCTGTCCAATGTGGGGTTAGTGAAAATCTTTTCCCATTCTGTAAGCTGTCATTTTGTCTTGTTGACCGTGTCCTTTGGTTTTCAGAAGCTTCTCAGTTTCAGGAGGTCCCATTTATTGTTCCTCTCAGTGTCTGTGCTATTGGGGTTATATTTAGGAAGTGGTTCCCTATGCCAATGCGTTCAAGAGTACTTCCCACTTTCTCTTCTATGAGGTTCAGTGTGGCTGGATGTTGAGGTCTTTGATCCCATTTGGACTTGAGTTTTATGCATGGTGATAGATAAGGATCTATTTACCTTCTTCTACATGTTGATATCCAGTTTTGCTAGCACCATTTGGTGGATATGCTTTCTTTTTTCCATTTTATATTTTTTGCTTCTTTTATCAAAAACCAGTTATTTGTAGGTATGTGGATTGATATCCAGGTCTACAATTCGACTCCTCCTAACTGTTTTAATGCCAATACAAGGCTGTTTTTATTACTGTAACTCTATAGTAGAGTTTGAAGTCAGGGACTCTGATGTCTCCAGAAGTTCCTTTATTGTGTACAAAACTGTTTTGGCTATCCTGGGTTTTTTGCTTTTCCACATGAAGTTGAGTACTGTTCTTTCAAGGTCTGTGAAGAATTGTGCTGAGATTTTGATGGGCATTGCATTGAATCTGTAGAGTTCTTTTGGTAAGATTGCCAGGTTTACTATATTAATGCTACCTACACAAGAGCATGGGAGATCTTTCCATTTTCTGGTGTCTTCTTCAATTTCTTTCTTCAAAGATTTAAAGTTCTTATCATACAGGTCTTCTGCTTATTTAGCTAGAGTTACTCCAAGATATTTTATATTATTTGTGGCTATTGTGAAAGGTGATGTTTCTCTGATTTCGTTCTCAGTTTATTTATTATCTGTATAAAGGAGGGCTACTGATTTTTTTGAGTTACTCTTTTATCCTTCTACAAGAAACTGGCCATCAAAGGAGCCAATAATCCAATAAAAAAAATGGGATACAGACCTAAACAGAGAACTCTCAACAGAGGAATCTAAAATGGCAGAAAGACACTTAAGGAAATGCTCAATATCTTTAGCCATCAGAGAAAAGCAAAACAAACAACTCTGACATTCCATCTTACACCTGTAAGAATGACCAAGATCAAGAACACTGACGACAGCTTATGCTGGAGAGGTTGTGGGGAAAAGGGAACACTTCTGCATTGCTGGTGGGAATGCAAGCTGGTACAACCCCTTTGGATGTCAGTGTGGCGATTTCTCAGAAAATTAGGAAACAACCTTCCTCAAGACCCAGTAATACCACTTTTGTATATATACCCAAACGATGCTCAATCATACCACGAGGACATGTAATTATTAGTAATAGCCAGAGCCTGGAAACAACCTAAATGCCCCTCAAATGAAGAATGGATAAAGAAGATGTGGTACATTTACAGAATGGAGTACTACACAGCAGAAAAAAATGACATCTTGAAATTTACAGGCAAATAGATGGATCTAGAAAATACCATATTGAGTGTGGTAACCCAGACCCAGAAAGAAATATCATATGTACTCGCTCATAGTGGCTTTTAGGCATAAAGCAAAGAAAACCAGCATATAATTCACAATCCTAGAGAACCTAGACAACAATAAGGACCCTAAGAGAGACATACTTGGATCTAATCTACATGGGAAGTAGAAAATTGGGAGCATGGGGATCATGGGAGATGGTTGAAGGGGAGGGGTAGGAAGGGAGTGGAGCAGGGAAAAATATATAGCTCAACAAAAACAACAAACAAATAAAAAAAAAAAGATTTCCTTAGTTAAATGGGGATAGTTCACCTGAGGAGGAAGCCAGCAGTCCACACTACCAGCTGCACTTTGGCTCTGAATCGTCCCCAAAGGCCTATGTATTGAAGGTGCTCCCAGATCTGCGGCACTACTGGCAGGGGAAGGTGAACTGTTCAAACCTTCCAGGCAACATGGTATACCCTCAGAAGGGATTGTGGGATTCCATTTGTTGCCTTCTTTCTTACGGTTTCACACCACAACAAGGTAAACTGCTCTGCGTCATCACACACTGCTGTCATGTTATGTCACCACAGGCCCGAAGCAACGAGGGCTGACGCATCCAGAATCATGAGCCAAAGTGAACTTTCCGCTTTATAAGATGCTTAGCTCGGATCCCATTACAATAATGGAAATACAGTAACACACCAATGAACAACATGCTTACACACGAGGGCTATGTCTAAGTATTTCATGATCAAGTTTCTGAGACTGATGACAAGCCACCTTTGCCTTTGTCTAGCATAGCTCAAAAATATCTGTCCATCTTCCTGACCAGCAGTAATTCTGGTCAAGAGGGTGGGGGAATCACTATAAACTACGTGTGTGTCACTGACTCACTATAAACTACATGCGTGTCACTGGCTCACTATAAACTACATGCGTGTCACTGACTCACTATAAACTACATGTGTGTCACTGACTCGCTATAAACTATATGTGTGTCACTGATTCACTATAAAACTACATGTGTGTCATTGACTCACTATAAACTACATATGTATCATTGACTCACTATAATTCACAAATCTAGCATTGTATCCAACTAATACTGATTAAAATAAAACTGGGACTGTATTTTATAAATACTGGAAACCCATGGATTTAGTGGCAGACATTGGGGGTTTCAGGGACTCCTGGCTTGCCATGGGAGGCCAGTTCTGCTGTGACCCTCCCGAAAGGAACACAGGAAGGCATTCTAACACTTGTCCCATGGTGACCTGAAGCATCTGTGGTTACCTTGCAGAAACTGCTTTCTGAACGTCTGGACTCCTCCCTGAGTCTTATTTCCAGGTGACTCCTTCACAGCGAGGCTGGTGGTCTGGTCCAGCACAAGCAGGTCCGAAAGGTTGGCAGACATGGGCGTCCTGGTGTTGTTCACTGACAGCTGCACGTGTATGGTCTGTGGTTCGCTCTGCCCAGACACCTAGGACAGAAGGAAAGTGAGTGGGGACAGGGCCTGTCGGCCTGGCTTCCTGCGATGAGCCACAAGCCCGAGCTTCAGGGCTCCTGACTCTGTCAGGCTCACCTGTTGTGAGCTGGGGCGAGGGGCTGACCCTCACAAGCTACGGCTTAGGGACCATTTCAGAGAAACCAGGGCCCTAAGATGCAGTGAACTCATGCCCATAGAAAATTCTTCTGAGTACAGAACCTAGTCAGGATGGGGTCACTGTGACACTTGGTGTTCCAGAAAAAAGGGAGTGACAGCTCTGTCTGAGCCACTGAAGATGCAGCCCTGACCCCAGTCAGATCTCTGAGGAACATTTGCCTTCAGTGGGTCCCCTCTTCCTGGCTGGTCTTCTCCACACAGGTTCTGCATCACCGAATGTGCAGATTGCTACGTTTGAATCTAGAACCTTTCCTGCAGGCCTGGATGTTAAAGGCCTGCCCCTCAGTTCATAGCATTGTTATACAGTAGTATCACCTGGGCTGGGGAGATGGCTCAGTGGGTCAAACATTAGATGTGCCAGTGTGAGGACCAGATTTTGAATCCTCAGAACCCATGTAAGATGCCAAGAAGAGAACAGATCCCTGGAGCAAGCTGGTCAGTTAGACTACTGCCCTGGTGAGCTCTGATTCAAATGAGAGGCTCTCTCAACAGACAAGGTGGAAAGTGATTAATGATGGGTCCTGACATCCGCCTCTGGCTTCTACATGCATGTGCAAACCCTATCCCCCCCACACACACTGTACACAGGCACACAAACACTCAGCAAAAAGAAGGAGGATGGTTAGGGAGCACTATCAACTTTAAGCTACACAACCTGATGGGAGATTTTAGATCACTAGGGGACAAGGCCTGGAAGGGGAGATTTCAGGACCAGAGTGTCTTTCTCTTCCCCCTTTGTTCACTTTCTGGCCATCATGAAGTGACCAGGCCTCTCCTGACAAGGCTCCAGCTGTGACACACTGATAAGCCAAAGCAATTGAACTAACCAGTCATAGACTGGAATATTCAGAGCTGTGGGGAGAAAAATGATTTTTCTCTTTATAAGATGATAGTGTCAAGTATTCTGTTACAGAAGTTTTGCACCTAGATGAGAGACCTGAGGATAGCCATGACGCTGCAGCTAGACCAGGATGTCCCTGCCTAGCTGCTGGAGAACTGGCTCTCTGCAGGCCCTGTTGGGTGAGATGTCCACACACCTGGGAGCTCACTCCTGCTCCACTGTGGCTTGCCCCTTCCCTGCCTCTGCCACATTCACCTCATTGTCCCCCATCTCCGCTCCCCACCTTCCACAGTAATGAACTGTAAGGACTGCTCACTGTCCTTCTGGGTCCTGTGAGCCCTTACAATGACCACTGAGGCTAAGAGTGATGCTGGGAGCCCAACTCAAGGTCATCACCCCATGCTATTGAGAAGATCAAACAGTTACTGGGACCATTAGACACATTAAAAACTTTTTTTAACTTTTTTTTTATTGTGGGGAGGAGTACACACATTTCTCAGTATACATGTGGATGTCAGAGGGCAACTTTCAGGAGGTGGTTCTCTCCTTCTTCCTTGGAGGTCCCTGATGTGGGATTCCCCTCTGTGTGCTGTGAATATGTTTTATTAACATTGGTTAATAAAGAAGCTGCTTTGGCCTATGGCAGGGCAGAATAAAGACAGGTGGGAAATTTGAACAGATAGAGAGTAGGTGGAGTGAAGGAGATACCATGTAGCTGCCGAAAGAGACAGATGCTGGAACCTTACTGGTAGGCCACAACCTTGTGCTGATACATAGATTAAGAGAAATGGGTTAATTAAAGACGTAAGAGGTAGCTAGAAATATGCCTGAGCCATTGGCCACAGTGTTGTAATTAATATAGTTTGTGTGATTATTTGGGTCTGGGTGGACGGGAAATGAATGAGTGGTCTGTTTACAGGTCCCAGATGGCAAACTTAGGTGATCATGCTGGGCAGTGAGTACCCTTACCTGCTGAGCCAGCCATCTTGCTGGCCAGCACACAAGTATTTAAAACCATCACGTACCATATCACTGTTCATGTGGGATAAACATACCACGCTTTCATCCCTTCTCTAAATGACCACTAGGTTTTTACTAACAATGACCTATAATGAAATAGCCCCAGCAAACCCAGTGAGGCCAATGAGCTCAGATCTCTTGTTCTCTTCATCAACCAGGTCTCAGAGTGAACACACAGACCCCCTCTTGGCTAGTTCCTAAATATACAACAACTTCGGAGATTTGGGAAGAATCCAGTTACTTTCCTCCCTGGAAACTTACCAGTGAGCATTTCTGAAATATCACTCCATTCTCAGAGGGACCTTGGGCTTCTCTCGAAATGTCTCTGTACTACAATAAAACACAAAACTCATTAGAAATTGAGAAAAAGTTCATGTTCCAAGTGTCTGATGCAAGCATAAGATGACAACTCTCTAAAGGATACCATGGGGATCATTTCTGCCAACCCCAGTTTTCAGGAACTTGAATATTTCATTTAAAGAGTGTTAAAGGACTGTGAATCCAAGCCTCTGAGGAAGGAGGTGTCACAATGTAAATCACAGCTCATTCCTGGTCTGGGCCAGATCCAGCCAGTTCTCCGACGGGAAGATAAAACCCAGGCTATGGAGTCTGGGGAGCTGTATTTTAGGGGTAACCATTTCTTCACTGTGTATCCTTGGACAAGTCATGCAGTCTCTCCAAGCCTCAAATCCCTCTTTGAAAACAGATCATCTCAAAACTTCCTGGAAGCTTGCTTAGGAGAAATGAGGGGAGAAATCTGATCCCAGCTGAGTCCAGTTGAACCCATGTACTCCACTGGGCTCTAGAAGGTTCCAGCTCTTCCCACCATGTGGTAATGGTGCTGCTGGTGCTGCTGGTGGTGGTGATGGGGATGCTGGTGGTAGTGATGGTGATGGTGGTGGTGGTGATGATGCACAGCAATACTAAATGGATCCCCTTAGTGTGCCAGGTCCTGTGCCACACATACCAAGTGATGACCCAAGCAGACCTCACACTGACCCTCTCTTCTATCCACATTGGGCTCCTAGACCAGGGTAACCAGGGACTCACCTCAGACTTATAGGTTCTTTGTGCCTGCTAGTGAGCCTGACTTGTGCCACACTCATTCCCTCTGCTTATTGGTCACTATGCACTGGAGCAGGAGGGCATTACCAGAGCTGGGCACACCCAAGGCAGGGTCTAGTTCTGGTAGCTGCAAGAAGGTGGGTGTCTGAGTCCTTACATGCTGCTGTAACAAAATGCCTGGGTCCAGGTGACTTATCGAGAAGGAGCCAGTGCAAGATGCTGCAATGAATCCCTGAAAACTCCAGTGTGGATTTGGACTGGGTGACAGGTGTGGACTGGGCTGTCATGAGCTCAGAGATGAGGTACAGGGAATGCTGGGATGGAGACTTCTTGGCGATGACTCAAGTAGCCACAATCAAAAGTTGGGATACAACTCTTTGCCACTTTAGAATATGGAGGGCCTTTCCTCCAGTTCACATTACCTTCTTCCTTTCTGTCTAGGACTTGATCAGGACAGACTTCCCTACCCATGTATTATTCAGTCTCCAGTGCCACATGACACTCCAGTTCCCAGGAAAAAAGGCCAAGGCCAGCCTCTGCCAAGGGTTCTACAAAGCTGACGGATCCACCTGCAGGTCCCTGTTTATGAAGAGTTGGAATAGTGCAGGTCCAGACCCAAATGATCTGGGGCCATCACCAGTCCCCTTAATAGTCATTCATTCTCCCACCTCTATCTGACCTAACATTCTCTGACTACCAGATAAAACCTTCTGGAATGTATTAATCTAGCAAATCTCTAGCTTTCACCAACCCAAACACTAAGAATGTCCTCAGACAGCACGTGGGTCTCCCTCAGTGCTATAACCTTCCAGCCACATGTTCCCAGTAATGTATTTGAAAACTGCCTTGATTTAGAACTTTCTTTTGTTCTGTTAACTTCAGTAACATCATAAAGCCATTTCTACATCAGAACTTAATACTTGGAGACAACCTGAAACCAAATCCATCCATGCTGCCCACTTACTCAGAGCAGCAAGGCCTCCCCAGGAAGCTCCTCTCCCCTCTGCATTCCGCGTGGGCCTCTGCCCTCCTAGCAGCTCCTCAAAACTCTTCCTGACACCCATGGACAGTGCCTGCTACAAACCCCCTCCAAACTGCCTATTGTGTGTATCCACAGCGCCAACAGCCACACCAAACAGCTATAACCACCTCTACGCACTTTCTCCTGCTGAGAAAATTTATGTCCCTCCAGAATGGGGACAGGTGTGTCTTATTCTCATGACTTGTGACCCAAGCATCAGAGACAGCTCCAAGCATCTCCTGGGCATCCTCAATAAATGGCTGACTTGAAAACACGGCTCCCACATCAACCCCACACTTTCTTCTTATCTCCCACTTTTGTCAAAGGATCTTTCAATAGAAGGGTTGAGCTCAGTAGGAGCTATTCCAGCCACCTCCAGCCACAGGGTCCTTTCAACAGCCATGTAAACCTAGAAGCCAATGCGCCCAGGTAGCTGAGCAACAGGAAAGGGCAGATACCCATTTAGTCCTGAGCCTTTATGCTCAGGTCCACAAGGCACTTCCCTATGGAACTAAGCCCATACATGAGCAGAAGTTTGGGGTACCAGGTCTATTGAGCATGCTCCTTGCAATCACCATCAGTTTCCTCATCTAGAGAGAGGGCAAATTATGTCCATGTCATACTTTGAAGAACTAAACTGGACAATATACAGAGGGCAGTTAACACAGTACTGTGCATTCAGTGACCCAGGGAGTGGACTGCCCCATCACTGTGGCTGCTATGCAATCACCATCATCATTTCTGTAAAACTCTCCAGAGCAGATTAAAAATCACCAAAGAAAGTTGCACCGAGTGCAGTGCTAGAAGCAGTGGTACTGAGTCTTGGTGATTCCCAGACCAGGGTCCAGACAGGATGTATCAAAGACATACAATAGAGAAAGCTAGTTAGCTGCTCTGAAAAACAAATCATCAAATATGCCCTCCTCACGGGACTTAAGAAGAGTGCAAAAAAGACAATAAGATGCATCACATTTCATAAACGATATTGCTTATATTATACTACTTATATGTATTTTATACTCTGCATATACACTACTTCGATACCTATACTGTATAGACAGGATATTAAAAAGTAGTAAGAGTGGTTACCTAGTTTCATTTTTGCTGCTGTCATAAAAACCCTGGCAGGGAACATAAGAGAGGGAAGGGTTGATCCGGCTTACAATGAATTCTAGGTTATGGTGCATCATTTCGGGGAAAGTCAAGGCAGGGCTCCAAGCGGCTAGTCACATCACATCACATGACAGTCAGGAGCATAGAGAAGTGAGATCACTCATGGCCTCCTGCAGCTGCTGCTGCTGCTGTAGCTGCTGCATCCACTCTCTTCACTATTATGCTCGGTGCCCAGCCCACAGACCAGTGCTGCTCACACTCACATTCACAAATCTTCCCACGCTAACCACTACGACAATCTCCCTCAGATGTTCCGAGGGCCACCCTGATGTAGGTAATTCCTCAACTGAGACTCACTCCCTCCTCAGGTGACTCTAAAGTTGTGACAAGTTGATAGCTAAAATAACCAGTATATGTGGGGAGAGAAGGGGCAAAGTAAAGAGATTTCTTTTTGGAGACAGGGGCTCAGGTAGCCCAAGCTGAACTTCAATTCACTATAAACTGAGGATAAAGAAAGCAGACTTGAGCAAGCCAGTAAGCAGCATCCCTCCACAGCCTCTGCACCAACTCCTGCCTTTAGGTTCTAGCCCTGCTTGAGTTCCTGTCCTGACTTCTTTCAGTGACAAATTTAGATGTGGAAGCATAAGTCAAGTAAATCCTTTCTTCCTCAGGTTGCTTTGGGTCATGGTGTTTTTATCACAGCAACAGTAGTCCTAAAATGCAATGCAGCAATAAACAACAAAAATACAGTTTAGCAACAACAAAGATAAAGTGTAGTGGCAACAAAGATACAGTGTGGTGGCAATAAAGATACAGTGTGACAACAATCAAGATATAGTGCAACAACAAAGATAGTATAACAAGACAAAAGATACAGTATATCAACAAAGATACAGTCTAATAACAACAAAGATATAGTATAACAACAACAAAGAAAAAATAATAAGCAAAGATACAGTATAACTACAACAACAAAGATACAGTGTGGCTACAACACAGCTACAATGTAACTATAACAAAGATAGAATGTAACAACAATAAAGACACAGAAAAGACTACAAGAGATGATGCCTTTCTCACAATGCAAGGCTCACTCAGATCTCTTCCTTCCCCTCCCCTCTCTGCCTTACTCACCCTCTTCCCACTCGCTCTCCCCTTCTCCTTTCTTTCCTCCTCCCTCAGACACACCCAGTGCATTCAGTTTAGCATGCCAGCCAACCTAAACCATTGCTTCATATTTAAGTAAAACCATGAATATGAGGAGCTGGCTTTCTTCTGAGCACACAGTTAGCTTATTTCATTCCCAAACTCTAGGGAACTAGACTGGAGTTGCAGGGGGATAGCGGTTCCCAAACTCGTTGGCTTTGAGATTCTTTACACACAGTTAGAAAGGACTGAAGAACTTAAGTTTGGATGGATTCTAGTTGTCAGTATTTACTTTATTTCTCCTGCACTACAGAAAGTCTGTTTTTAAAAGAGAACAGAATAGTCAAGTATATTAACAAGAATCCTATAGTCACATAACTAGGAGATTTTATAGTTGCTAGCTTTTCCAAATTAAAAGAAAAAAATTTAGCTTCTGTAGTCACCTGTGTCTGAATTAAAAGATACATCTGAATTTTCATATCTGCCTCTGTGTGAATTCTCCCCCAGTGTCCCATGTCATATGGAAAAGTTGAGTTTCGGTAACACCATAAAAATAACCTCACTCCATGGACTCCTGGAAAGGTTCAGGAACCCAGGGTTCCTGGAGCCCACTCTTAGAACCACTGGCAACCTAACCTTGGTGAGCCTCTCTCATGAAGAGATGAAAGAGGACAGCTGCCCCACAGCTCACATCCACCCAGGAAGCAGCCAAGTACCACACACCAGAAAGCGAAGGTCTGACCAAGGATGCCTGGCTGCTATTGGGCCACAGACAATTAAGTCAAAGAGGACCGGAGCCACACCCATCAGGATCCTTCCGATGGGTCCCTTTCTACTTATCCTCCCAAATGTTTGCACTTTGTGGCCTCTCCATCAGAATATCTCTCCTCCCCTAGCAGCCCTCAGAGTACCTACCTCCCCCTCACAGTGCCTGCTTAATCAGCAGGCAATTGGGAGTTTATCTCCCAAACCCCCTGTACAGAAATGACTCTTAAATGCACATATTGAGGGGAGGAAGAAGAGAGAGGGACCAGTGAAGGCTTCTGACAACCACAGAGGGAGCATCTGATGAGCACCCTCGGTAGGATGTTCAGAGAATGACATTACAGCTTTGTTCAGAATCGAGGTCCCAGGGAATGTGACTAGACCCAGGCCTCATAGGAATAAGAGGCCAAGGTAGGAACAGCCAGGACCCAGCTCACAGAGGGACTATCTGTAACGGCCCAGAGTGGTGAAGAAATGCTGACTATAGACAGGACTCAAGCAACCCAATGAAGTACCAAGGCCACCAGGACACAGGTGCTGATTACAGGCTCCAACAAGGACAGAGTGACCCGTGACAGTGAAGTGTCCTGGCTCTGGGTGGCCTTGGGGACTTCCCAAAGGGTATTGTTCCCCCTCCGAAACAGACTGTACACCTTATCCTGACAGGATCAAGTGTACCAGAACATTCTGCTTCCCAGAGGGAAGATGTACAAAGAATCTAAACCCTGGGACTTGGGCTCTGGATGTGGGGGCCACGGTGAGAGCACAGGCCAGGGTCACAGCAACTTTCACAGGCCTTGATTTTTGTCCTCTGAAAACGGGCCACTTGCACCTCCCCTCCCCAGGAGGAGTAAGGAAAAGAACTTGATGAAAATGTCAGTCGCTGGGCTTAAAGCCCAATCCATGGACTATACAGTGACAACCTAAGACTGTAAGTGATAGAAAGAGAACAGAATGGCCCTTAGAGTGCTAAGTCTCTGCAGCAAGAGTAGCCTTGTGAGAATCCTCGGGTGTACAGGTGGAGAGTGGGCAGGTGATGCTAGAGTGGTGCCAATAGGTCATACCACTGGCCAGTGCCCTCCTGGGAACAGAAGCTGGATTTGCTCCCAGGGCCATGTTGATGGGAGAGGTGCGGGGAAGTGGTGAGCACAGATGTGGACAATCCCCCCAGGGATCTTCAGGGAGTGGATGAGAGATGCTCTAGCTCCATTTCTGCTGCAGTGATAGACACTCTCACAAAAAGCAGCTTACAGGAGATAGGGGTTTATTTCTGCTTACGATTCTAAGTTAGAAGCTATTCTTGCCTGAAAGCCAAGAGCTTGAAGCAACTGGTCACATCACAGCCACAGTTAAAGGCAGAGGGAAATAAATGCATACAGGCTAAGTAGTCAGCTTGCGTTCTCTAATCTTACCGAGCTTAAGGCCCACTGCCCAGGGAATGGCACTGTTCACAATGGGTGGTTCTTCCCACTTCAAGATAGCCCTCCACCCTCACTACAGGCCAAATCCACAGTTCAACCTAATCCAAGCAATCTCTCATTTAAACAGCCTTCCCAGGTTATTCTAGGTTGTGTCAGGTTGACAAGCAAAGCTGACCAGCAGAAGATAGAATGTAAATTAAGAGGGATGGGTGGACACCCATGGGAAAGGCAGCCAAGAGCCAGAGGAGATAGGCTGAGTCAACGGGGTAGCAAAAGGCAGGGAGGAGAGTGTGTAAGTTGGTCCAAGCAGAAAGCAGGAGGGTTTTGGACTAGTTTGGGGAGAGGGGCTTATGGGGTAATGGGGATTCTGAACTTTTCCAATTCTGGAACCATGAACAGGGCCAGTGGCTTACTCCACCCAGGGGAGTTGAGGCAGATAAAAACCCAGCCCATCTTCCCAGCTTCCTCACCACACTGCTACCCTTATATACATGAACGAACCTAATGCAAGGCGACTTCCTACGACCTGGCTCCTAGTGACTTGAGAATGGGAGACATACGAAGTAATTTGCCCTCAGACATGTAACTCCTCGGATGCAGATCTGGATTCGATTCCCTACAAACCCATAGCTACCAAGCCTGAGGCTCCACGAGTCCTGGAGTTCCAATTCCATGGTACATACAGAACGCACCTAGAGGCACCAGCAGGCAGAGGTTCAGCCTCTCCCTCCACTTGATCAACAGGGCGGGACTCTTTCAGCGGGTGTATACAGACCCAGGAGCCTGCCCCCCTTACCTGCGAGCTTGGTTGGGGTCCTGTGAGGCCGGTTCTGGACGGCGACTCTGGGCCCAGTGCCGGGAAGGCGGGTGGGAAAGCACGGGGACCTGAGCCCAGAACCAGAGCTGCGGCCAGGACGCCCCCAGCCAGCACCCACGTTGCTCGTCCCTGGGCGACCGTGGGACCCGTCGCCCCCATCTGGTGGCTGCAGACCCCACACAGGCCCCGCCAAGTCCCGGAGCTTCCGGACCCAGGCCCGCCCCGCCACGGAGCATGCTCAGTGAGAGCCGCCTGGAAAGTTTTGTGGAACACTGGCATCTGGAGTTTGGAGCCGCGTGGGAGGGAGCCAGGCAGCGCCTTAGCGCCCCACCCCAAATCACCCGCCATTCTCTTTCCCTGAGGGTGACAAGGGTCCTCACTAATGCCAACTGACTCTCTAGAGACACTGGCTGAATTCTCAGTCTCTTCCGCAGCGGGTTTAGAAACCTGAGAAGCATTAGAAAGCCAAGGTTACTTATCAGACAGTGCAGGGAGTGTTGTGCCCAATTCCGCGAAGTCCCCCAAAAACCAACAAGGAGACCTAGTCCCATATGCAAAAGCAAAGAGCCTTTATTTCATACAAGTTTGCAAACTCGGTCTCTCCGCATGTCCAATGTATTAGAATAATCGGAGAGCCCCGAGCTCAGTTAGAGTTGGGTTTTTATAGTAGTAAAGGTGGGGGTGAGGGGTTTCTAAGGTTCAGGGCCCCAGATTGGCTGACATTTGTCTAGGGGCGTCCTGGTGAGTGTGCAGGTGATCCTATCTACAACGGTTGGAACATTAGGCATTTCCTTTGGATGATCTGTTATTGTATGGTGCTCGGGTAATCTCAGTTTGTGGTTCTTCCTGCAACCAGGTATTGCTTCAGGTTAAACTACTGAGACTCAGGCTTCCATTAAACTTATTGATGGCTGAGTCCTACTCTGGCAGGTGGTAATATCTGAAAGTAAAGAACTTCCTTTTGTTTCTATTTCGCTTATCATGGCTGCTACAGGGAACAGCGGAGCAGAGGTGGGGCAAAGAAGAAAAGGTGGCCCTCACCTCCAATGGGGTCCAACTCAACCCAGCCTGAGCAGAGCACCCACTTTCTAATCAGGGCTTGGGGAATCTCCCTGGACTTACCCAGCCTCCCCTTCAATAGTGAAGCCATCACTTGGCCAATGTATCCTGAGAGGGAAGAGCTGGGAGGGTAGTCTGTCTTCTGGGCTCTGGTGACCTCCCTTTCACTATCACAGGTACTAGGTCTTTTGTGAGCTGTCCTGTTGGGCAGCTGCTAGGGAGCCCCCTGCACCAGTTTCTCTACACCTCCAGTGAGACACACACACCATTCTTGAATTGACCTGGACAAGGCCATGAGTTTGCAGGTCTGAGAGTATCCTGAGTTTTGCAGAGATTATCCTAGCTGTGCCTCTCATATCAAGTACTGCACCCTTGAAAACTGCCAGGCATCCTGGGGACAGTGTTAACAAGTGACTTTAGATGGCAAAACACAAGCAGCACACTTTCTTCCTTCCTTCCTTCCTTTCTTTCTTTCTTTCTTTCTTTCTTTCTTTCTTTCTTTCTTTCTTTCTCGAGACAGGGTTTCTCTGTGTAGCTTTGGAACCTGTCCTGGGATTCGCTCTGTAGACCAGGCTGGCCTCGAACTCATAGAGATCCACCTGCCTCTGCCTCCCGAGTTCTGGGATTAAAGGCGTGAGCCACTACCGCCCGGCCTCAACATTCATTTTAAATGGATTTATTATTTTAAAACGGTATGTCTTTGTCTCCTAGACAGTTTGAGTGTTCCGTGGATCACAGCTGTATGCGGCTGCCTGGCCTTGTAAGTTGAAAGCTCAGGCCTGAGCATTCAAATAAACACAAAGTTGCAGCATGAGGCTATTACCAGGAAGATGTTCCCGGAGAGGCCCTGAGGAAACAGGAAGGTCTTCATAGAAGGTGTATGACCTGAAGCTATAGATGTGAACAGCCACTACCAACTTGTTCTGAGTTGTTAGACCTTGAATAAGGCACCTCAGTCAGTTTCCGTCTTTGAAGAGACCGAAGTGCTGGCTCCCACCCTTCCCACGTAGAACGGTAAATGACAAAATGAAGAGATGTCTGGGTTCTAGAGGGGCACGAATGTGACTTTCGATCCTGGAGAAGAATCTTTCTCGGGGATTAAAAGGATTAAAAGGAATCAAGAGATCAAGTGCAGAGTTAGCGCTGCTGCGTGCCCCTTAGAGAAGATCGACCAGCTCCAGGAGCAGCGCGGGAGTCGGATGCGACAGGTCAACAGCAACTTAGGAAGTGCTGCTGGGCTTATTGGGGTTGCCAGGCCAGGACTCTGAGCTGCTGCTCCGAGAACTGGGAGGAGGGATGCTCCCTTGCTCCTGCTTTTGGGTCCTCGGGCTGGAAGGCGCGCCTTGGCTGCGCATGCTCAGTGCACGGTAGGGAGGGCCCGGAATGGCTGAAAGTTTGGGGCCGCAGATCCAGGCTCCTCCCCCGACTTGGGCGTAGCGGGGAAGGGCGCTGAGGGGCAGAGCTGGCGGGCGGCGGGATGTGGCAGGTCAACTGCCCAAGCCCCCATGGCCTGCACAAGCGATGTCCGGCTGCAGCTGGGTCGGGAAGCGCTGCAGGCGGCACCCACGTTGCTGGTTCCCGCGGTGCTGCTGGGCGCCGCACTCGGCCTGGGCCTCGGCCTGTGGCTAGGCTGCCGCGCCAGCCGCCTGCGCACGCGACTCCAGGTGGGTCCCAGCAGGAGGATCGAGCGCTCTCCTCCTCTATTAGGGTCCTGGGCTGCATTCTCTGGATCCCATCTCTGCATCCTCTGAGTGCTGTTGCGCGCAGCGTCCTGCTTCAGAAAATCAGGGTTAGGGCTTTCTGAGGAAGGGCATGGACTGAGTGGCCTAGAGCACTGGCCTAGGGGCCTCAGAAAGACCGTCGCCCTCAAGCCGTTCTGGGCCTCAGTGCCTTCGGATGTAGTTAGAAGTTTGGACCGGATCCCAGCAAATGCACTCAGCTTCGTGTAGGGGAGAGGAGGGCTAGCGTTTGCCCTGGGATGCCCACTCCTGCTTCCTTGAGGTGGAGCTGCAGGACTTCCCCTGGGAGGTGACTGAGGACCTTCTTTCTGCCAGGAGTCACACTGACCCAGGGTCTTGAATGCCACATGGATGAGCAGGAAAGATACATTTTCAGTCAGCATTTGGTCATAACACAACCGGATGGGTGCCGTAGTGGTGTAGAAACAGGCTAGCATTTCTTGAGAGCTGTCTATTCCAGGCACTGACCTAGGCTCTAAACTCTCCAACTTTGAATCAACTCCGTGTCTGGCCTCATTTTGCAGTTGAGGAAAGTGTGGGAAGGGGGAAAGGGTTAAACAGCCTAGCATGGTCTAGTGCCCAGCAATGGCTAAGGTACACCGTGCCTGAACAGCTATTTCAATAACATAGGATATCTGGGGAGACTCTTGGCATGAAGGAGCCTGATCAGTTGTGATGAGACCCATTGGGCACTCTGGGTTGTGGCAGCTTTGACTTCTTCCAGATCTCCTCTGTCGTGCTGAGCATTTGGCTTCATCTAGAAACATGTTTGGTTGAGAATTATTTTTCTCAGTCCCTCACTTCTTTCTAGAACTCACACATGTCTGGATTGATTTCGGCCTCTCCTGATCTTCTTTCTCTCTGTTGTCAAGTCTCTTCATATATCCTTTGTGCTAGTCAGCTTTGATTGTGAGCAGTCCTGAGCTGTTGGATAGATATCATGTGTGTCTGGGGAGGGTGCCCACAATTCATACATATACATACACATGCATATATAACACATGTGAAGCTGGGAGGCTTTGCTCAGTTTTATTCTTGTGATTTAGTGTCTATATTTTGATTTTCAGGAGGTCTTTTCTGCTCCCTGAGTCCTCTGGTTGTGTCCTAAACTCCCCACTGGTGAGTGGAATGCCTCTCCACTCTCCGAGGATGCTATACTCATCTGTTGCCTGTCTTGTGTCTCCTCACCCCCACCCACACCCCCCAGTCGTTCCTTTTGTTTGTTTTGGGTTTTACCCTTCTTGTTAGATTTTGTCCTCAGATCTCTTGTGACCCTTGGCCTCCTGGCCAAGTGTGGGAGTAGGAAGCTGCTTCTGCCTCTGCTGGGTGGGTGAGTTTTCTCCCAAGATCTTTAGCCAGTCTGACTGGGTAGTCCCTCCCTCGCACAGTCAGCAAATTGAAAAAAACAAAAGCATCCTGAAATTTTGGGCTATATTGTCTGTCTTCTCTGCCCAGAGACCCACCCTGACATCTTGACATTGCCAGGCCTGTGTCTGCATCAGGCCCTTTGCAGTGTTTGAGTCCTCCTGGGGCCTCAAAGGCTTGCTCCCCCAATTATGTTTCTTCTCATACTTTGTCTAAGAGGCTTCCCTCCAGGGTCTGGAACAAGGCTGGGTACCCAGTGATGCTGAATCATAGTCCTGACTAGTGCAGTACACAATCAGATCACCAGTGCATAAATACAATTATTTGCGTGTGTGTGTGGGGGGGGGTGTTCTTGAGTATGTACGCATGCCACAGCATGCCTGTAGAGATCAGTTTGTCCAAATCAGTTCTCCCCTTCTACCCTGTGGGTTCAGAAGACAGTCCTTAGATCATCAACCTTGGTGGCAACTGCCTTTACCCACCAAATCATCCTGCTGGCCCCTGTGTGGTTGTGCGTACATGTTCATGTGTGTGCAGGCATATGTATGTATGCAGGTGCCTGTGCACATGTGTGTGTTATGTCAAGGCCAGAGGACTTTGATGTCATTCCTAAGCACTATTCAGCTTGATTTTTGGAGACAGAGTCTTTCAGTGGCCTAGAACCTAGCAAGTAGGCTAGGCTGACTGGCCACCTGAGTCTTCCCTCCTTGCACTGGGTTTGAGAGTGTACACTCCCATACCTGGCTTTTTTTGGCATGGTTCTGGGAGTTCAACTGTGTCATCATGCCTGCTCTGAACAGGTAAACACTAAATCTTTGCCTGGAAGATACTGCCTGGGGTCCCTTGAGCCTCTTATTTCTATCAGTCCACCTTCAAAAGTGACCTGTGTTTGTTTAAAGAAGTCTCGTTGGCTACGTATTGTTAATTCTCTCTGTGGACTCCACAGCAAAGAGCTCCAGAATTCCAGCCTGGGGCAGGTCCTCTCTCACAAGGTTCTTCTCTGTCAGGTACATCATAGCCCCAAGTGCTTCAGAATGCTAGACAGGGCTTCAGGACCACCGCCCCTCAGGGGACAGGAAGCACAACAGCAGAAAGCTGGACACACAGCTGCAACAGGGAAGTTTGCTTGACAAGGAGAGCGAGTGGGAAAGGTGAAGTGGGCCTCGCTGTGCTCACACCCACCCGGATAAGCACGTGGCTGCCCTCCACTGCTCACATGTACACGAATAGCTATGAAACCCGTGAGTGTCAGTGATGACATCTGCTAAGTGGTGGGATTGCAGATCACACATCTACTGATTGTTGTCTGCAGTAGGAATCACTCCTCTGTTAAAGGTAACCAAGATCATTATTTAAAAAAAAAAATCACCCAGTGGCTTTGCTGAGAACAGCAGGGGAAATACTACCTGCACGTCTCCTGCAAAGGGGTCTCCGGCCCTCGGGGATTGCAGTTTCTGTTCTGATTCCCTGCCTGTTTCTGTGATGAGATGAACCTGACAGCAAGCAGCTTAGGGAGAAAAGGGCTTATTTTAGCTTGCAACTGCAGATGGGTCCATCACCATGCGGGAGTCGAGGCAGGAGCTTGAAGCAGCTAGTCATAGCACAATCGAGAGCAGAGAGGAATGAATGCACACAGGCGCCCCTGGAGTATTTCATTATGGCTGCAGAAATGAATGTAGAACAGAAACTGAGAAACACTGCAAGCTTTACTCCCAGTGTGGCCACTCCTGGGACAAGATTCCCCTTGGGGACACCTGAGATATGCACCTTAGGGGATTTCTTAGATAGATGACCTGAGTGGCCAGGGTCATTTTAAAGGACTCTAGTCGATGCCTTGTGAGGCAGAAAGGGGAATGGTGAACAGAGGTGACTGCTGAGTGGGGATCTGGAGGCTAAAGTTCAGGGGGGTAGGCAAGGCTGATCGACTTCAGCATCTGGTTTCTCTCCACCACATTTGGGTTTTCAGAAAGATGACACTCAACGCCTGCTCAGGAGTTCAGAGCCCACTGCACAAAGCCTGCCAGATACTGGCTCCCGGGTCAGGAGACGCCAGAGAGAAATGACAACTTCTCGGGATGAGGATGCTCCTGAGGTTAGTCTGGGTCTGTGTGCCTCCATGGACACATGCTGGGTGTGGGACTGACTTCCTGGAAGCCAAGGTGTCATGTTCCAAGACACTGGCTGATTTATTTCCCCAGGAATTGTCATGAACGAATAGTAAAAGACACAGATTGTAAGTTCACGGTTGAATGAGTTTTTATAAAGGTATGCTCCCTCATCATTAAAGTCCCAATACCCCAGAAAATTCTCTAGTGCTTGTCTCTGACCACCCCAGGTAGGGTTTGCATGACCATGGGATAGCTAGAGTTTAGTGTGGAGTGTGCCCTGTTCCCTCTGTGTTTCAGTTCCCACAACACCCTGCTACCAACATTTATTGAGATTTCTTTTATTATTTATTAAAAAAATAAAACTCAGGGATAAAACCCTGAGAGAACCACAGGTGACAGAGACCATCCACTTCCAGGTTCAGAAAATTGTGCGACTTCTTCGCCACGCCTCTTCCTCTTCCAAGGGCCTCTCTTTCCCTTCTCCCGAACCCACCAGGGAACCCCATGATCCATTCTGTCAGGCTGACTGTGAGCCCCGCCTTTCAAACCAATGCTCTACTCCATTGGACATCAGACTACAACACAGACAAAATTCCCGAAACAAATGTTTGCCCATTTCTTTGCACAGCCACACCCAGTCCCCTTAGCTGTAGGGGAGTCATCATGAGCACACCACTGCTAGCTACTCAGCACCTCCTGAGAGTTTGGCTGCTGGACTGATTGCTATCAGAGTCCAGCTGTTATCAGTCATGTCCCAGTTCTAGTCCCTAACTGAGTTTTATTACTCTAAGTAAATAGGCAGCCGAGGGAAAGCTGGGCACCTGGCACCAATCCTAGAAAATGAATTCTCCCTGGCCGGGGTCTTCTATGTCCAGCTTCAGTTGACCCATGAAACATAATGAGGGTGAGCTCCCTCAGTAGGGACAGAAGGACATCACTCGACATTCCCTGGTGCCCCAGGAAGTACTGCATACTTAAGTTGAGGCAGGGTCATCGATCTGGTGGGTTTGTGTCCTCATAACTCTCTCCAGTTTTCCTTTTTGTTCTCACAGTCTGATGAGAAAACTGGGGCTCAAAGACAGGACACTTTCTGGGTCCTAAAATTGGAGAGTGGCCAAGTTCAGATATGTCCCTAGGTCTGTCTGATGCCTGTAGAGCAAGTCCTGCTGCCCTCCCTACTCTCCCTGCCCTTGTCCCCCAGGTTGTTCCCTGTTTGGGATCCTCTGCTGGCCATGTAGAGTGGTAGTTTGCTTAGAAGCAAACCTCTCCAAAGGTTAGGAATCAAAGCAGGGCAAGAGCTTGCTGTCCCACATTGCTTGTGGCCTGTGCCTCCCAAATATCCCAGTGACCGTACTTCTTTCCTGGGGGTGGGCCTAGCCTGGACCTCAGAGCTTCAGGGAGGCCGTGAAGGTGAAGAGAGAGCCTTGCTGGGATCCCACAGAAAGATCTGTGGGCCCAAGGGCTGTACTCCCTCCACTATGCTGGGTATCTCTAAACCTTGCTCTCATGTTTCTGTTTCTCTGTGTCTCTGCATATGGGTTTGTGTCTCTGTTGAGAGCTTTTCATCCTTGCCTGCCTGGGTGATTCTTTAGGTCCCTGGGACATTGTATGTGAGAGTTTGTGGGTGTGTGGTATCTCTGTCTTTCTCTTTTCCTTCACCTCTCTTGACTGCCTTGCCCCCTCCCTACATACTATAAAAATTCCACTCACAGACAGGAAAGCTATGTCCACACAAATGCTTGTACACAGATGTCCAGCTTGGTCCACAACAGCCAGATTGGAAACAACACAAATGACCATCAACCAAGAAATACATGGACAGAATGTTGTTTTGTCAGCCAGGCACAGCGGGCTACACCTATAATCTCAGCATTAGTGCTGAGGCAGGAGGATTGTGAATTGGAGCCTGGCCTGGGCTACCTATTGAAACCGAGACTCAAACTAAACAAAAGCAGAGAATTGTGACCTGTCCTCTCTTAGTGACATTGGCCATGAAAAGGAGCATGGTCCTGCTATGCCTGGGAAGCCTGTCCATTGTTACCCAGAGTGATGGAAGCCAGCCATGCACAGAACCAAGAAGGATCCATGCACGGGGAATTTATGTGAACAGGAAGTAGCTGAGTGGTTGCCAGGGAAGGGGCAGATGGGCAATCATAGAGAGCACAGCGCTTCTCTACTGCACTCAGCCATTCTGAAATCGCCTGTATTAGGGAAACTAATCGCCTGATATTACCTGTATTAGGGAAACACTGAAGAGGGTTGGTTACATGTTACAAAAGTGTGATTTGTATAGGGCATAAATTCTGTATCGATAAAACTGCTAAAAAAAAAAAAAAGAATAAAAGCCAACAAACAAAAACCCTCACTCAGATGTAAGGTAGCTTTGGATTCCACTGAAACAGCACTGGCCTTGGCTCCCAGTGTGGACCAATCCCAGCTCCATTATACATTTGCTATGTGCTACTGGACAGGAAACATAACCTGTCTGAGCCTCGGGTGCCTCACTGTGAGAGTCACAGAAATCCCCCCACAGGGTCCCCAGGGGCGTGCCAGCATCCCTGTCTCAGAAGGTACTCCATCAGTGCAGCAGTGGGAGATTACCTCATTTTTCTTCAGCCTAGTGAGGTTTAGCCTGCTGCCTCCCTCAGTGCCTGGCAGGTGCCCATTACCAGGCTAATGATTGCCCAGAGCTGAGTTAAATATCTGCTGTGTTTCTGCCTGGCAAGTCCAGCCGCCTCTCCTGCGCACAGAGAACCTCAGCCTTGGGATAGGTCCTGCTGCTGCTTAGATGAACTCTGTTTAATGAATAGCTCCTGTTGATTAAAACACACAGAAACGTCCGGAAGGTTTCTGAGGGCTGCTGCCCCACAGCCTGCATCTTCTGTTTTCGCCCTAGCTAATGAAGAGGAGGGGTGTGGCCTCTGGAGGCCACTGTGCAGGACTAAAAAGAACACCTTAGGGCCGATGGGGGAAGCAGCTTTTTTCTCCACAGTGATACCGCCACCAGTTTTCTAACAACTGCCTGGTTTTGGCTGAGGTTCTACCTTGTAAATTTGCACAGCAACCCATTTCCTGGATCACTGTATCTCCTGGGGGGAACCATCAGATTTGGAGCTAGTAGATTCAGCGAGGAGAACTGTGAAAAGCTGGGGTCTCCACATGCCTAGGGCTCTAGTGTCCCCCATCCCCCAGCCAAAGCAGGCAAAGCAGGCCAGGCCTCCCCTCCAGTCCTGTAGGATACAGGTAGCCACACGGGCATCCTCACGGGTAGAGCTTCCCACAGCAGGACTATTCCCAGTGGTCCCACCCAGACTTTTCAATCGTGCCTGCCTCCACAGGCACCCCAACTCTGCCTGCCTCCTGCACAGTCATGCCCATGCTTCCATTTCATTGTCTTTCACATCTCTGCAGTGTGTGGTTGTCCTCTATTGGGTGGATGGAGAAACCACGCCTTCCTCCCATTTTACCCCTTTCCTCTCCCTTCCTTCCGCATCTGTGAAACAAAGCTTTAAACTGCAGAGGACCATGAGATCTGGTGTGCTCTGTAATCCCAGCTGCTTGGAGGCTGAGGTGGGTCATAAGTTCAAGGCCAGCCTGCACAACTTAGTAAAGCCCTCAGAAGAAGTGCAGAGCATGCCAGGGAACAGGGTGGGCAATGTTTTGATCCCTCCCACTGGCTTCTCAGGAAGACAATGCCCACTAGGTTCTGTGGCTGGTAAACACCAGTGTTACAGCTGCCCAGGGCCTAGTGTCTTCTCAGCCCCAGGAAGCCAGCTGGAAGCTACATGTCTGTTATCTTTGAATATTAGACCCTCTCTGTGTTGATTAGACTGAGGCTGACCTAGCCATTCTTTTCTTGTTTAAGGTTCTATTCCAAAACCCCATGTGAACATTGCCTGTGTGTTTATACCCACAGTGCCACACTGTTATATTTGAACTGGCACATAAAATCATCAGTGGAGTGCAGTGTGATAATATACATGTAACATGTGACTTGGGTCCTATCCTGTCTCCTCTGAGTTAGGAAAGTTCCAGCTTATCCAGTTGAAATATAAGAATTGTTATCAGCTCCAGCGACCCTGCTGCACTGTGGAATGTCAGGGCTAATGCCTCCAAGATCATGCTTTATGTGGTTGTTTCTCCCAACAGGAGATGCTTGTTAATCCGTCTCGAGGTATTAAAAGCCTAATTACTTCAAAACTGAAGAATCAAAATTAAATGATAGTGTCTGTCTGTCCAATGTTTGTCTATGTATTTTTTTAACTCTTTGGGAACCTGCTATCCAGCTCACAAATAAGTACATGAAAACTTATTCTTACTTACGAATGCCCAGCCTTAGTTTGGCTTGTTTCTAGCCTGCTTTTCTAACTTAAATTATCCTGCTTCTCTTTAACTACATTTGCCTCTGGGCTTTTTACCTTTCTTTATTCTATATATCATTCTTTACTTATTCTGTGGCTGACTGTGTAGCTGGGTGGCTGGCCCCTGGCGTTGTCCTCTCCACTCTTCTTTTCTCGCTCCTTGCTCTTCTCTTTTTGAGCCTAGATTTCTCCTCCTGTTTTGTCTCTCTGCCTGCTAGCCCTGCCTGTTTCTCTCTCCTGCCTCACTACTGGCTGTTCAGCTCTTTATTAGACCAATCAGGTGTTTTAGGCAGACAAAGTAACACAGCTTTACAGAGTTAAACAAATGCAACGTAAAAGAATGCAACACATCTTTGCATCATTAAACAAATATTCCACAGCATAAATGAATGTAACACAACTTAAACTAATAGCCCACAATATGTACCCATCTATTTGTCCATCTACCTATCCATCATACATATATACATCCACCCATCCATCCATCTGTCCATCTACCCACACATCCATCCATCTGTCCATCTACCCACCCACCCATTACCTACCCACCCACCCATTCATTTATCTCTTCATGAATCTACCCATCTATAAATCTGCTCATTCATCCACTCATTAAATTATTACATCTATGCATAAGTCCATGCTCCATTCAATTATCTACCTGCCTATACATACTGTGCTGGCTAGTTTTATGTCAGCCTAACACTAAACTAGAGCCATTTGGGAAGCAGGAAACTCCGTCGAGAAAATGCCTCTACCAGATTGGCCAGTGGACAAGCCTGTGGAACATTTTGTTTAATTGGTAATTGATGCGGGAGGGTCAAGCCCATTGTAGGTGGTGATAATTCTGGGCAGGTGGTCCTGGAGTATAAGAAAGCAGAATGAGCAAACCTTGTAAAGCAAGGCAGTAAGTAGTGTTTCTTCATGGCCTTTGCATCAGTTCTTGCCCTGACTTCTCTCAATGATGGCCTGTAATCTCCCCAAGTTGCTTTGGTGATGGCATTTATTGCAGTAAAAGAACACACACACACACACACACATATTCATGTCTCCCTTCATCAATACATTCATACATATGTACAGACACACATTCATATATCCATTCTTCATCCACCCACCCATCTGTCCATTCACCTGTTCTCTGCCTGCCCATTGGTAGATCCACCATTCTCTTCATCCATCCATGCACCCATCCATTCTTCAATCCTGTTCATTCTTGCATCCACCATTTACCAATCCACACACCTACCCATTCATTCTTCTTGCAAAGATTCAAAATGGCCTATCATAGCCTTTTCCTGTGGCCACTGTTGTGGTGAAATGTGACATTTTGGAGACTTGTGACCATATGTCCTTAAGGTAGCAGAAAGCTAACTTTGCCATTCACTCTCTCTTTTTCGTTTGCAGGAGTGTGACCCACCCTTGAGCAGCAACATCACAGCGTTTGCACTGAAAGCCAGGGTTGTCTATCCCATCAACCAGAAGTTCCGGGTGAGCATTCCTAGTCCTATTTTAGCAGTGAAGTTTACTCCATAATGTGCCGGGCTCCATGGGAGGGCAGGGACCAGATATGGGTTTCCATCCTATCTGAAAGTTTGGTGTGTAATAGATCAGAACATGATATCTGACCCATTCTATGTGGGCACACGGGGGCCACAAAAAGGACAGGAATTACTGCTGCTTGATCTGCAAGGCAACTACCCCCACAGTGGGATGCTGTCCTCCCTCTGGGTATCTCAGGCCCCAGCTCTGTCTCATTCATATGGCTCAGGTCTAATGCTAGATGCTATACTTCCTAGACAACTTATACCGAGCTGAAGGATTATCACACAGCTGGCATTTCCACTTTGTGGCATTTCCAGAAGGCGAATGGGCTGTTCAAGGTCACCTGCAGGAGGAGGCCAGCTCCACCCTACACACTTGGCAACAGGTCTTGCACCCATGTCTGTGAGCAGAGACCATCGGCTGGAGGCCCTATGCAGAAAGCAGCCTTAAGGGAGGGGCTGAGCCCATGAGGTGTCCTGTGGACTGTCCTGGCTAAGAGCGTTTGGGAAAGGACTGGCATCCTGACCCTCAGGAAGACATGCTCTGAGTCTCTAGGGTGTCATTCTGACTCCTGACTCAGCCTTTCCTGCATGGCCCTTTCTTGCTGTGCTATGAGATGGAGGGCTTGGGGGGCTTCTGCCTCACCAGCTGTTTGGACTCCAGGCAAGACTGTGTGGAAAGGCTCGGAACCATGGTTTGCTCAGTCAGCGACTTTCTGCACCAGAGGGTGTTCCCAGGCTCTACTCCCTGTGGAAGCCTTGTGGTGAGCAGCATCTGTGATGCTGGAGTTGTTAGGGTCAGAGCCTGGACAACAACTGAGCTTATCCATCCCCAGGAAGCCAGTTAAAGAGACAACAGTAGTGAAAAACAGAGAAAGGAGATGTATTCAATGTGGTCACACTGGGAAGAGAAATAAAGAGGTCCAATTACATACACATGCACTCATGCACACACACCCTACCCTCACCCCAGGCAAATCTATAGGTTCCCTGGACCCCTGCACCCACAGTGCAGCAACTGGACATAGAAAAATGGCCAGGGACCGCAGGAACCCAGCAGACCCCAAGGAAGGCAAGCCCCAGCAAAGGCAGATTCCAGCAGGGCAGCTCAGTCTAGAAGGGCCCGGAAGCAGGACCTGCAGAGGTCTGGAACAGGGGCCAGCTCAGCCTGTGTAGGCAGGCTTAGCAGTATGCGACAGGGCTAGACAGAGAGCTGAGCATTTCCAATTGTTCCAGGGACCAGATTGTGACTAGTGTCACAGTGGGCTTAGTTAGGAGACACGGGCTTGTCAGTGGGCAGTGGGAGCCATCGAGGCTTGTGGCAAGCATGACCATCATCAGGACAGGTGCTTAGCATACATAGTCAAAGGGGCTCCTAGGGCTGCTTTCCAGAGATCATCATGGGCTTGGCAGAAGAGAGCGCTGAGTACAGAGATGTTTAGGGACAGATCCTAATGGCTCAGGAGTAGTAGCCTGTTACAGAGGGTTGGTTCCACAGAGACAAGTGCAGAGACAGAGGAACCATGCTTCGGTCCCTCAGGTGTGGACTTGACCATGGTCCTGGGGCAGAAGCGTGGTCTGTGTGCACTCACCCCAATGGTCAGCTCAGTCAGGTCTCCTCTGTTCCCAGCCTCTGGCTGATGGATCCTCCCACCCATCGCTGCATGAAAACCTGGCACAGGCAGCAGCCATCCTGCCCCACCTACCCCACCAGCCAGCAGAGGCCTCACCAGCCAGCAGCCTGGGCAGCCTGAGCCAGGCTGGGAAGGAAGATGGCAGCTCCTCTTCCAGCATGCACTCAGCCTATAGTGACGACAGGCTCCTCCACCGTGCCTTCCTCCGGGTGGGCAGCTTCCCTGAGGTTCTGGCCTGTGAGAGGTAAGGAGCAAACGCGGGGCAATGGTGCTGCAGTGGATGGTGCAGAGGAGGAAGCAGGTCCGGAAAAGTCAAATGACTCAGCCATGGACCCACAGAAGCACAGTGTCAGAGCTGGGGACCTAGATGCTTTACCACTGGTCACATGGCGTTTGTCAAGACTGGGGTTACAGAGTCAAGCCTGAGTCCTGGAGAGAGGTGACAAGGGAGTGGTGTTTAAACACTGGCGTGGCCCAGCGACTGTAGTGCAGCAAACACCCCGGGAGCTTGGGCAAAGCCTGTAGCACCTGCAAAAATTTGTCCCAGGAAATTGAGGCCATGATCCCTGTGCTCATTGCTAAGCCTCTGTTGCGTGGCAAAGGGGCCTGGACCAAGTTTGATGATCCTTAAACATCAGGCAGTATTTCCCCTACTTTGTAAAAAGACACAGAGAGGCCAAGTAACTCGCCAAGTTCAACACTCATTACACTGAATGAGTAATATGCCAGGTTTGAGTTATAAGACACCTTATGGCAGAGGTTCGGGTGCCATGTCACCAGACTCATTTTGTGGCCTACCGACAGGGTTATGATTGACAGTTGTCCTCAGGCCTCTATGTCCTCAAGTTTCAGGAATACCTGGGTGCCTTGGTTACTTCTTTGTTGTTATGAAAAGATGCACGATCAAGGCAACTTATAGAAGAAAGAGTTCATTGGAGCTTATAGTTCCAGAGGGTTAGAGCACATGGCCGCCATGGTTGGGAGCATGGCGGCAGGCAGGCAGGTGTGGCAACTGGAGCAATAGGCTTGCATCCTTATCTGCGGGTAGGAGGCAAAGATGGAAGTAACTAGGAGTGGTGTGGACGTTAGAAATCAGAGTGTGCTCCTGGTGACACACCTCCTCCAACAAGGCCACACCTTCCAATCCTTCACAAACAGTTCCACCAACTGGGGACCAAGTATTCAAACATATGAGCCTATGAAGGTTGTTCACATTCAAACCACTACAACAGGGGACAGCCTTGGCCGAAGAATGGGGGACTTGGAACCTGTTGCCATGGGAGGTGTCCCTGGGCTGAGGGAGACTAGCTTGAACCGCATTCTCATATTTGCACTTACAGATTTCAGAGGAATGTGGATAGGTGTTTTTATCCAAACACATTTGTTTGTGAGGAAGAAAAGGGTCCCCAAGGCAGCCTGTGTCTGTGAGTAATAGCTCAGCCCTCTGCTCTCAGAGTCACTTCCTTGCCCATCACGCTGAGGAAAGGTGGTCTGTGGTGACAAAAGGGACAGGTTTTAGAGGGGACATACTGAGCCTGCTCCTCTGGCTTCCTCTCTCCCTGGATGCATTTGTCTCCATTGTCCCTGGAAGCTGTGTCTTGACACTCATTGTCCCCTCATCTGAGGCTTCTAGCCGCAGTCTGGACTTCTCAAATCCTGAGTGTATGTGAGAAAGATGAACTTGGGGACAGGGCCAACACGAAGACCAAGTAGAGACCAATATCCTTTCCTCATCCTGGATTCTTACCCTTGGACCCCGTCTGCTTCTCTCCCATGGTTCAGTGCGGATATTGACCTATGTGTTCGCAGCCTTCTCCTGAAAGACCTGCTTCAGGTAGACACAGCGCTAAGACGGGAGAAGCACCTGGTAGGTGGAGTCATTTGCTTTCTCTCCCTGACCTGGGGACCAGATGAGGATATGAGACTCCCTGTGTGCACAGAGCCCAGATGTGTGAAGGGCACAGATCTGGGTGAAAACAGATATGAAATCAGGGGAGTGATGAGGTGAGGTCTGGACCCTGGGTGTGGTGAAGCATCCATTGCTGCTGACAAGACATGGCCTTCCACTTATCTGGGGCAGGAATGGCAGAGATGAGCTCATGCCACACCTGCTGAGTACACAGGGTAGGGAGAGTACTATGTGAGGGAAAGACACTAAGTCAGTAGCTACTGTTAACAGCAACGGCACACAAGCTGAGGCTGTAAGGGGGGCCAGATACTGCACACATTACCGAGGGAGTAGAAAATTGTATGACTGCTTCTTAGAAAACCAAGCATGTGATACCCAGAGGACCAATGGCCCTTCCCTGGGAGACTATCTATAGTCTTCTGTATGAATGTTCACCACAGTGGGGTCCATCATGATACCTGGCTAAAAGTCTCCTGCAGTAGAGTGACTAGACACCATGGAGATGGTACCCTCTAGGATTCCCATGGATCCCCGATTCTGGGAAAGCCTTTCTTGGCTTATGGAGCATCTCCTCCTGTGGAGGCAGGAGTCTGGAAAGACTCTGCACCTCCCAATTCTTTGGAGGTGTCTCTAACTTTCTTAAGAGGAAGCAAGTGCCCACGTGGAAATGGGGGTCAGGAAGGGCACTGCACAGTGTAGGCCCTGAGTAAATAGTATAAGGATGAGAGGATCTGTGGAGAAGAAGAAAGAGAGGAAGGTAGGGAGGTGGGGAGAAGAGAGGAAGAAAGAAAGGAAGGAGAAAAATATTCTTTAGGAACTTCATAAAACCTGGTCCAGGTCAGACCATTGCTATGATATATATATATAGAGAGAGATCCTTTCCTTCAGCAATAACTATGTCAGAGGAAGGGGCCCTTCTCAGATGTTGCTCTCATCACTTCCCCCCTGCAAACAGGTGTTCATTCAGATTCTTAAAGCATGCCTCCTGGATGTTTTTCCTAAAAAGAAGCCTGATGATGAATTATACCAGAAGATACTTTCAAAACAAGAGCATGTAAGTCTTTAGCTTGTATCTCAAGGTAACTCAATAAATTGTTAAAATAATAAATCATATCAATGTATGCATAAAAGTATTTTTCCTTCAATACATAAAATGGTTTTTATAATATACATTTGAATGCAGTGTGATCTTCTGTGAAAATGTATATGTATATGTAGAAAGGACACTTGCAGTGACCTACAGCTTGGGTCCTGAAACCCTAACTAGTGCCAGCAAGGGAATGAAGAAAGAACAGACAGATATACAGGCAAGCTGGGACCAGATGGGAGTGTGCTCACTCAGATGGAGGGCACCTACTACACCAGCACCCTGGAACATCAGTATAACGGAGGCCGCTCATTCGTTCCCAGCTGCCAAGACCCAAAATAATCACACAGAAACTATATTAATTACAACACTTCTTGAGCAATTAGCTCATGTATATGTCTAACTAACTCTTATATCTTGAATTAACCAATTTCTACTAATCTATGTATCACCATGAGATTCGTGGTTTACCGGTAAGGTTCTCTGGCATCTGTCTCCATCTGCGGCTACATGGCATCTTTCTGACTCCACCTTCTTTCTCCCAGCATTCAGTTTAGTTTTCCTGCCTAGCTCTGTTCTACCCTGCACAGGCCAAAGCAGCTTCTTTATTAACCAATGGTAATAAAATATATTCACAGCATACAGAGGGGAATCCCACATCACCTCAGCGTCTTTATTAGGTACAGACGAGGAGGGGGAGATTGGTAGTCTCAGTAGTCGGTATCTGTAGGTAAGCAGTCTCAGCATTTTATCTATCTCCTGAAGAAGTTGGCCCCACATCTCCTTGGTTATATGAAAACACAGTTCCAGAGAAGCTAGAACCATTCCTCCCCTCCACATTGGGTTTTGAAGGAGCCACACAGAGTACCCCATGATCCTTTGCAGACCTAGAAATGCTGTCAACCTGGAAGATGTTGCTTTCTAACAACATCCAAGAACTGACACAGTTGCCCACCTCATCACAAGAAGGGCTGGACCACATCAGACTCCCACAGAAGTGGGGCCTGTTTGCCTGTTCATTGTGCTGAGACCACACTGGACCAATGACTTCCCCTGAAGATGGTGTCCCAGAGAGAAAGAACCTTGGCAAGCTAAACTACACTTCCTGCTCTTGAACCCACCAAATACCATTTCCTTTTTGAGGTGTAGTATATAATCCTTCCCCAAGGAAGGACTTATGAGTGAAGAAGGAAGATTTCCGTCCAGTCCCTAGGACACACAACATTTTCTAAGAGTTTGTAATGATTGAAAGACACGACACGATTTGATTGTTTGCTAAATACTAAGTATAGTTTCAGGAGGATGGAGGATGTAGAAGGAAATCAGTCTTCATTCTTGAGGTCCAGTGTTGAATGAAGTAAAAGAGTTTTTCTCCTCATCCCTTAAATACATTTTAACTTTATGTATTTAACTTTATGTATGGAAGCACAATGTGGGTGTGGTGAGCATGCCACAGCCCACGTGTGGAGGTCAGAGAGCAGCCCTGTGGAGTTGGCTCTCTCTTTCCATCCTTACATGGGTTCTGGATATCCAACTCAGATTGCTAGGCTTATATAGCAATTCTTCCACCCACAGAGCCAGCTCTCTAGACCAACATTAAACCATAAGACTGTGCCCAGAACTTCTCATTACTGTTAAGCTATATTTTCATAAATATTTGCCAAAATATAAGAACTTTTATTCTTCTATAAATGTAGTTTTATGAGTTTCTCTTTGTTTATTTGTTCTCCTCTCTCACCCCAGGATTTGGAAGAGTTAGAAAAGGGACTTCAAGCCAGACTGGCAAACACAGTGACTCCATTGGGCACTAGTGACTCCAGCTACGTCTCCCTGGCAGATGTGGAGAGGAAGGAGAGAGAGCTCTCGGAACAACTCATAGACAATGTGGGTGCTACCCTCTCTTCCCATGGAGATCTTGATTTCTGCAACAGTGGCATTGCCAAGATTAAAGAGGTGACACTGTCATGTCCTGTCCAGAGGCGGAGACACAGTTTAGGATGTTCAGTGACCAGAAGGTATAGTTAGAGAGTGGAGATTTATGAGGGAACTTTTTATCCATTTACATTTTCAGCTGGCTGTTTTTATCACTGAAAACAATGATTCCTTTAAATCTTCAATGTCACTGCCACTCCATAGGAGAGTGGATTCTAGGAGCATTTCCAAACCTCAGCTGCACAGAACATGCTTCTCATCTTATCATGCCACAGAAGAGGGCTTCCTTGGAGCACACCTTTCTCTTATTGACTCCATGGCCTCCTGGCCGTGGATCTGTGTGAAGCATATGTGTCCTTGGCACCTCCTGTGCTGGGCAGTGGGCATCAGGTTTGCTTGAGCATGGCCTTGCCCAAGAGACTTGGGGGCAGCTACAATGAGCAAGGAGAACCCATCTGTCTCCCGTACTGCTATGGAAAGGTGCTAGGGAAGCTGAGATGTGATTGAGGGACATCAGGATCTGAAAAGGCTCCTTGGAGGGCCAGAGAGAGGCCAATCAGAAGAGATGATGACCCATATGTGAGCAGATACGGTCGAGGAAAGCTGGGAGGCTGGAAGGCAAACTTAAAGAAAGAAGAGTTTATTTAGGCTTCTGGTTTTAGAGGGTCCAAGTCCTTGATGCCAGAGTGAAGGCATGGCTGCAGGAGCAAGAAACTGAAGTCCTCACAGCCTGGACCACAAGGTGGAGCAGAGATAGAGAACTAAAAAAGCCACAAGTCTTTAAACTCTTAACGTCTTCCTCCAGTATAAGGCCACACCTCCAAAACCTCCCCAAACAGTGCCAACAACTGGGAACCAAACATTCAAATGCCCGAGTCTATGGGGGACATTCATTCAAGGGGCACAGTTACTTTTCTCGTCTCTATGACCAAATACATGTCAAGCACTTTAAGGGAGGAATGGTTTGTTCAGCTTACAATTCAGAGGGATATCATCCATAGTGGGCAAGGCATGGCTGCAGGAATGTGAAGCAGCTGGCCACATCGTATCAATAGTTAATGCTGGAGTTCCCCTCACTTCCTCCTTTTTACTTCCTCTGGGACATCAGCCCTCAGGATGATGGCACCTACATTCAAGATCAGTGTGGACCTAAAGGGATCTGAACTAAATACAGCTAATGATACTCACTGTCTGTGACTTCTGGGTTTTTCCTAGTCCCATTGTGCTGCTTCAGGGTAGAGAAGTAAGTAAGCAAGGCACACAGTTGACACAAGCCTGCTTGCGAGGAAGGACAGTCACCAGACTTCCTGGCATCCTTGATGCTGAAGCTTAGATAGGCCATGTTGTCACACTTTGAAGCCCCTAACATCTCAAACCATGAATTGACTACTCCTGGCTTTGGTCCTGATATGATGAGGTGTGGGGAGCTGGATTTCAAAAGCAGAATGATTTCACAGTCAGCATCTTCTCTGCCATTTGGCTCTTTTGTATTTCTGGAACAGTGACTAATAGTTAGTGGCCTCCTGAGTTTTTATTTTTAGGCTATATTTAATTCCTTGGAGAGACCCTGGAACTCCCAGGGTCTCATTGTCTCACTTCTCATTTTCTCAAGGAGTAATTGTGACCTATCTGGAATCCTTAAGCTGTGCTCATAACTTTTTATTGGCAACAGTGCCCTCTGTTTGCTGAAAACACCTCTGTAATATGCCCACAGTAGCTGGGGCCAAGTGGAGGGCCTACCGTAGGGCATAATCACTGCCAAGATAAACCCACTTCAATTGCAGAAGGGTTGAGAATCTCTGGTGGTTGTAAAGGATAAGCTGTGACTCCCAAACACTAGCCAGAACTCTTTCTTGAATGAGATTTCCCCATTGCCTGCTTCTCATGCTCATTTCACAGATGGGAGCTTTCTGGAAGCAGATGGAAAGCATCCAGCCCATTCTTGTGGACCAGTTTAAATGTTCCAGCTCAAAGGCACGGCAACTCATGATGACTCTGACAGGAAGAATGATTGCTGCTGAAGGGCTGCTGTGTGATGCTCAGGACCTGCATGCCCTGGTAACACAGGGCATGAGAAGGGGTGGGAAGACACTCCAACCCTTAGGAATCGGTGATTAGCACCCCAGAAAAGTGCAGTGAATCTACCTACCATTCATGCATCCTCCATCTGCCCATCACCCACCCATCCATCTTCTATCCATCCATCATCTATCCTTATCTGCCTCATCTATCCACTGTCAATCATCCATCTATCACACACTGTCTATCATCTACCCTTTAAAAAAAGATCTATTCTATTCTACATGCACAATTGTTTTGCCTGAGTGTATGTATATATACCATACCTGCTGCCCAAGGAGGTCAGAAGAGGGTTCCAGATGGAGTTATGTGTAAATGGAGACTGGTTTTTTGTTTCCTGGCTGACCAGACCCGAATAATCACACAGAAACTATATTAATTACAACACTGTTTGATCAATGACTTAGGCATATTCCTAGCTTGTAGGCAGACACTGCTCATTCGTTTCCAGCTGCCCAGGCCCAACTAATAACACAGAAACCATATTAATTAGAACACTGTTTGGCCAATAGCTTAGGCATATTTCTAGATAACTCTTACATCTTAAATTAACCCATTTCTGTTAATCTATGTATTGCCACGAGGCTGTGGCTTACCAGAAAGTAGCTGGCATCTTTTTCCTTTGGCAGCTACATGCTGTCTTTTTTACTCTGCCTACTTTCTCTCTATATCTCTTCTCGAACTTCCTGCCTGGCTTTACTCTACTAAGCCTTTGGCTGAAACAGCTTCTTTAATACACAATGGTAATAAAACATACTCATAGCATACAGAGGGGAATCCAGCATCACTAGCTTGCTCTTTTCTTAAGTTAACCCATTTCTATTAATCGGTGTATTACCATGAGGCTGAGACCTATCTGCGAGGTTCCAGTGTGTCTTCTCCTTCAGCAGCTACATGAAGTCTCCTTGACTCTGCCTATTCTCTCTATGTATCTCTGTTCAGATTTCCCACCTGGCTATATTCTGTCCTGTCATAGACCAAAGCAGCTTCTTTATTAACCAATGTTAATAAGACATATTCACAGCATACAGAGGGGAATCCCATATCAGTTATGGATGGTTGTGAACCACCAAGTGGGTACTGGGAGCCAAAGCCAGGTCCTTTGCAAGAGCAACAAGCACTCTTAACCACTGAGCCATCTCTCTAGCCCCTTGTTAATAATATGTATATGTGCATGCTCACACATGTGTGTGTGCGTGTGTGTGTGTGTGTGTGTTTGTGTGTGTGTATATACGTAAGGGTCTTCAGAGGCCAGAGGTGTCAGGTCCCCCTCAAGCCAGAATTACAGGCCATTGTGAGCCACCATATGTGGGTGCTGGGAATCAAACTCTGGTCCTCTGGGAGAGCTATACATGTTCTTAATGACTGGGCCATCTCTCCAGTCATCTGTCCATTTTCACGTCCACCCATCCATCCATCACCTGCTATCCCATGGTGGAGGTGCTGATCAGATCAGGGTTCTCAATAATGGCTACACATTATTATTTTCTGGGGAGTTTTAAAGATTCAATGCTTGGGCTCTGACAGATCTCCATCCAGTGGTCCATCTTAGGCTGACAGCCAGGAGCAGAGAGGTGTGAGAGACAGAGTCCCAGAATCTGGACTTGACTAGAGGACAATGGTTGAAGGGGTGGAACAGGACTGGGCTCTGAAGTAGCCCCCTACAGAAGCAGACATACTGATGCTAAGTGCACAGTGGCTTATCCCAAACTCTGAATGCATGGGGAGGCTTCCATCCCTGCCTAAGATGCAAATGGGGAGGGAGGGGGTTCACTGTGTTTGGAATGAAATGTGGGAATGGAGCCCACTGCCTCCTCCACAAAGGCTGAGCCCTCATGTCCAGCCATTGTTATGTGTCTCCCTATAGGACGCACTGGAGAGAGCAATAGGTCGGGCCCACATGGCAAGAATGGTAGAGTTCCTGAGGACCCAGATCCAGGAGGAGACCAAATGCCGGCTGGCTGCTATCTCCCATGGCCTGGAGCTGCTGACTGTCCAGGGACAGCTGTCTGGGAGGCAAAAGGAGGAACTTCTGACCCAACAGCACAAGGCCTTCTGGGAGGAGGCAGAGTGCTTTGGCAGGGGTGAGCTAGTGAGCCTGAGTTGGAGACCTGGAATAGTATGGTCTGTGACACTATGTCGGGGCTACCTTCCCTTCCAGTCCTAGGGCTGGGCTGCCACTGCCAGGCTCAGCCTCCCTCCCTGCAGAGCAGAGCGATCAGAGCCTGTGTGAGAGCAGGGCCATTGTCTCTTCTCAGTGGCTCATCTTGACAAGACCCCAGGGTCAAGGCGGTACCACCTGGAATCCAGAGGAGCAGAGGAAGGGAGAGGGTGTCAACCAGAATGGACCTAGACATGCCCAGGGGTGATCCATGCTAAGCACATGCAACCCCAGCCCTGCCCAGCTGAAGGACTAGCTGGTGAGGGTGAATCAGGTCAGCATGGGTGAAGGAAAGCTGCACAGGTTTCCCCGTGTCTGCTCCTGCCCAGCTGGAGGTAGACTCAGTCTCAAGATCCTTGGGGTCATCATCAGTGAGACCTGCACAGGAGAATCGGTCTATGACCTGCAGAGAAGGGACTGCCTGATAGGTCATAGGAGCAGTTCACCATGATTCTGCTAGAGAGTCACCTCCTGTTCTGTGGTTCTTTCCAACTCCAGAATTCATTCAGCGGGGCAAAGACCTGGTCCAGGCATCTCTGGCTCGCCAGGCTGAAGTGATGGCAGAGCTCACACAAATCCAAGAAGAAGAGCAGAGAAGTTTCCTGGCTGATTCCCAGCTGACCTCAGACCTGGGGGAGTTTCTCAAGGTGACTGTGCCTCTACTCTATCCCCAGTGCCTTGCTCTTGCAAGTTGAGCCTGTTCCATCAGACCAGACTTCAACTCAGGCCTCCCTGTGCCAGGCACATGCCCATAGCCAAGTGGCTCAGTCTCTGTGTCCCTGATTCTTTAATGTGCCACTGATGAGCACCCCAGCCTGGGCTGCTGAGAGAAGGCGGGGAAGCTATACCAAGCATACCCGAATGATGGTTCATGGTAGAGTGTGTAAGACCCAAGCCTTTCTCAGAACTGTCCTTGGCCATGGGAGTGGAGCCACTGAAGCCATGTGACAGCTCCATGCCTCAGTTTCCTCAGAATATATTGTAGTGAATATTCCTCCCATTTGAGATGTCAGTCAGTCATTGGGGATAGGGGAGATTTTCTGGAAAAACCAACGAGTGCTGTTTTCTTCTGTTTTCTCGGTTCCTGTCTTAACTACAGGCTTTTCATGAGGTCCTGGAGAGGCAGTGGCTGACCCGGAGTGATCAGGAGGAGGAAGAGGATATCAGGATTACGGAGGCCATGGCTGCACTCTGCCAAGTATGTGATTGTGCTGCTCTACTTGTTGCTGTAACAAGACATCTGAAAAAAAAATGAGTTAAGAAAGGGTTGGTTGTGGCTCTCAGTCCATTGTGGTGGGAAAGGCACAGCATCTGAAACATAAGGCATCTGGTCACATTGCATCTGCCATCAAGACACAGAGAAACATGCATGCTGGTAGTCAGCTTGCCTCCTTTTATTCAACCGGGAATCTCTTCACAGAATGGTACTGCTCACAATCAGGGTGAATGATTCCCCTCCTTGGTTAAATGTATCTACAAATGTCTCCACAGAATTACTTGTAGGTGTGTCTCCCAGGTGACTCCGAGTCTGTCAAATTAGCAATGAAGATTCCAGTGATCTAGCCAGACAACAGAGCAACCTTCTGCTCTGCATGTGTGAGAGAACCTCTTGGTCCTCCTGTCCTCTGAGCTGGGACACTAAGGACAGGATCAAGTGGCATTTTATTTGCTGCTTGGAGGAGCCACAGACCACATCTCTGTTACGGGTTCTTCAAATCAATGTTGGAAGCTGGGAGGTTAATACGGCTTTGAATCTGTGCACAGGCAAGTTAGCGCTGCCGGTTTCTCCTCATAGCTGGCTTTGAGGAGACAGGAAGAAGTGCATGAAGACCTCCAGGTGCAGGGCCCTGGGGAATGCTGGTGAGATGGGCAGAGCCCAGGCTGAGGGATGGAAGAGGGGTAAAGAAAGATGCTGGTAAGGAAGGATATAACACACCTCAAGGCTGGGCAGCACTGTTGGGAGAGGTGGCTCAGGTGCCCAGCTCTGGGTCACGCTCTGCCTCAACTACCTGGTTCTCCTAGCCCTGTTTCGCCATCTATGGACCTCAGTCTTCCTTCACAGTGGTACTATGACAATTCAGTGCCTGGGAGACCTTGGGACAGCAGCTGGAACTGGTGGCATCCCAATCCATATTGACTCCATTACCAAACCCTTATCAGCACAGAGAGGAGAGTGAGTGGCCCATGGAGGTGCAGGGTGAAGGCGAACCCAGAGACAGTTGTTTGTCTGAAGGAGGTGTCCCTGAGTGGAGCAGGAGTTAGAAAGAACATTAGAAAGCCAGGAAGCACAGCTGTTCTGACCAGTGCTGCCCAGGATCAAATTGGTGTCATCCGTTCTGTGGCCTCGGTGCCCCCATCTGTAAACTTCTTTTATTAGTTTTGAAAAATTAGTTTGAGAAATTTCCTCAAATACCACTTCTACTCCAACTCTCGTGTCCCTTCCTTGGGGACAGCAGTGATCCCTGTTGTACCTCCTGGTCTCTCTGGTGCCTTCATCTCCTCCACAGTAACCATCCTGTAGCCTCCTTTCCTTGTCCCTGCTTTCCCCTGTTTTGCCTTCTAATGCGCTGAGTAGCTCTTCACCCGCTTCTAGGTGACTGTAATTAAAATGGTACTTTGAGTTCTTAGAACTTTTGGATTCTCAAACGTCTAGTTGTCTCTTTTTAAACTAAGCAATGCTGTTTATCATTGCAGCTCTTTGCTTATTTTGTGTAAGCGTCAGCAGAGCAACCACCACTACTTAAGGCCTGCTTCTTATAACTACTCTGGAATACCTATGGTTTGCTTGTGATAACAGCTATGTATGTGTGTTTTGTTCCTATTGTCTGTCTTGCTTATTATCATGTGCTCTGTTTTAGTTTGGAACCTTAGACCTCAGCATGGCAGGGATGTGGAACCTGACCCATAACCCCAGTGTGGTCCTCATTTTAGGAGCTGTACTGTGGCACCATGGAAACCTTCCAAAAGTTTGTGGACACTCTGTTCCTGAAGACACTCCCAGAAGTGAGCAGTCTCCCTGTGGCAGAATGTGAGGCCCTGAGGCAACAGGTCCAGGAGCAGGCAGCGAGACAGCTGGGGCAGGTGGACAGATTTCGCAGACGCCAGTGGGAACTCCTGTGTGACCTCTTGGAACAGGACAGGCGGGTGTGTCACCTGGGACCTGGGCTGGGCTGTGTGTTTGAGATTTAGGATGAGGGATTTCAGATGCTGGGCATCCCCAAGGGCCTCTTAGAGACACTACAGAGATGTGGTTCAAATATCTGGGGATGCGCTCAGTGCCAGAGTAAATGCTGAACATGCTCAAGGCCCTGGAGTGATGTTCAGTGCCCCAAGAAAACAAAGTCATGGTTACCCAGCCTCCCCAGCAGTCCCAGAAGGAGGACCAGGATGTGAACACACCTGCAAGTTCACCCAGGAAGTCATGAAGTGAAAGGCAGTGAATCAGAGGACAGAGGAGACAGCACAGAGCTGTGGCTGCAGAAACAAAAGGGCTGAAAGAGAAGCATAAGGGTTGGAGTCAAAGAAGAATGCTAGACAGTGTAGGCAAAGAATCGCAGGCCAGGGAATGGAAGTCTAAGCTGCAGGGCTTCTGCTAAGACCTGTGCTCCATCCAGTGGCCAGGCTTTGAAGACTCCAGGCTGGTGGAGACAGCCTGTTAAAACAGAGGAGACTGAGAAAGAACTCTTTTTTTAAATTTCTCTCTCTCTCTCTCTCTCTCTCTCTCTCTCTCTCTCTCTCTCTCGACAGGGTCTCTCTGTAGCTTTGGACCCTGTCCCAGAACTAGCTAGCTCTTGTAGACCAGGCTGGCCTGAACTCACAGAGATCCACCTGCCTCTTCCTCCCAAGTGCTGGGATTAAAGGCATGTACCAATACCACCTGGCACTTAATGACGGAAGTCTTGTTGCAACATGGTCTTGCTGGGTGAGATGAAAGCCTTCCTTCTGATCATATGAAATTACCTAGGAGGACTGTGGGCCTGTGGGCACAAGGGAAGATGTTAAGAGGATCAGGAAAGAAAGGGACTTGTTTTTTTAAAAAAAAAAAAAATGGGCTAATGGACCCGCTGCAGCTGCTTCATGCATCTCTGTCCCTCTGAGTTCAGGTGTGGCTGGAGGAGTGTGCGCTGTCCACGGTGCTGCAAAGGCAGCTGCGGGAGCACCAGGAGAGCACCATTCATAGGGTCCTGAGCCGATTCAGTGGCCTCTCTGAAGAGTGAGTATGAACCCTGAAGGATGGGCTCTGTCTGTGTGAGACTGCAGGCTAACCTCGGTGTGTGTGTGCTAACCTGCAGTGTGGGCCCATGGCTGCCCCAGCTTCCCCCACTAATAAAGATGCACCGTTTCAGTGTTCTTCACTAGCAAGCAGTGCTAAGGACGCCTGTTTCACAGCATTCTGCTTGGTAGAGACTTTTTGGAATAGGCTTTTGAGGTGAATTTATGCACATTGGGTTTGGGTACGATTCCAGATGTTTGGTAAATTTGCAGTTTTACTTCTGTTACCACACACGATCCAGATGTTGGAAACGTCTGTCATCTCAGAGATCCTCTGTGGGCATTTACAGTCACTCTCCATTCATCAGTCAACTGTATATTCCCTTTCCACATTTTTGCTGTTCATGCTGCATGTTTTTTCTGTTTGGTGAAAATATTTTTCCTTGTTTTCTAGGAGAAAAATGACAGATATTCTTTTTTTAATGACCCATTTCCCCCCCCCAAGAACCTGTTTTATGTAGGTGTCACTTGTGTGGTCACAGTAGAAGTGAATACAGAAGCAGGATTGTGGCTGTGGTAGAGGTGGTCACAGCAGAGATGGGTTGGTGTGGCTGCAGGTGTGTGGCCATTGTGGTGGGTGGAACAGTAGCCGGTAGTGGCTTTGGTAGTGTTTGGAACAGGAAGTGGGTGGCTATGGTAGCAGGTGTTATGGCTACAGGCATGTGGCTCCTGCGGATAGGATGGCAGCAGGTGTGCCTGTTTTATTGGATGGGGTAAGTGAAGCATCAGAAGGGAGAAAGATAAGCAGGATGTGTTGTAAGGAAAGGGCCCTTTGTTTGTCTTAGCCACCCGGCTAGCTTACACCCAAAATAACCACACAGAAACTGTATTAATTAAAACACTGCTTGGTCATTAGCTCTAACTTCGTATTGGCTAACTCTTACATATTAGTTTAACCCATCTCCATTAATCTGTATATCGCCATGTGGCAGTGGCTTACCGGAGATTCTAACCAGTGTCCATCTCAGGCAGAGGATCCATGGCTTCTCTGACTCTGTCCTTCTTCCTCCCAGCATTCAGTTCTGTTTTCTCCACCTACCTAAGTTCCACCCTATCAACTAGGCCAAAGCAGTTTCTTTTTTCATTAATCAATGAAAGCAACATACAAACAGAAGGAACTCCTACACCATTTCCCCTTTTCTGTTTAAACAAAAAGGAAGGCTTTAACTTTAACATAGTAAAATTACATATAACAAAACAGTTATCAAGCAAGAATTACAGTTACAATATTTATATCTACTTTATCTTTTATTATAACTAAGGAAAACTATAACTATAAATTCTTCAACTCTATCAAAGACTTCAGAAGGCTATAATATTGCCTATGTAAACTGGAAGTGCATTATAAACAACTTTCAAAACTCTGGAATTGACAGACATCTTGCTGCCTGGACAGTCACTCAAAGTTCTTTTGTACCATTGGGGCATCCATCTTCAGCCTACAGCAGACTTTTTCATGAAGCAGGAAATTTCAAAGACAGTTTAGTCACTTTCTTCTGTGTCCTGCAAAATGTCTCACAGACTCTTTCATGAAGCAGGAACCCCAAAAGATCATCTCATCTTTAGTCAAGTTCAGCAGTCATTTTTCTGTGGGTACTGCATGTCCAGTTCAGCAGTTCAGGCAAGAGCAGTTTCTTGCCCAAATGCTTAACCAACTCCATAAGGAGCCTCTTAGATGCCCATCTTCCTCTTGAAGTAGCTTGCTGCTGCCAGGAGCAGATGTGTCTGTCTCATTGTCATGAAAAGTCCTAAATTTTTAAACATTTTAAATGCCATATTCTGAATGTCTCTGAGAGATTTGAAGAATACCTAGCCATCTGAAATACTTCTCTGTACATCTAGAAAATCTAACATGACTACAATTTTGACTATTATAGATGACTATCTATTAAGCTATATTTCTTAATTATACATTACATTTTCAAATGAGCTACACAATCACAATACCCCAATCAAGAGCAGGAATATACAAATATTCTATAAAAAATTTATCACAAATTTGTATCAATAAACCAAGATTCATACCAATGCAAATTATTTATATCTATATCATATTCTCCTTTAAATGTAAAAGAACATTTATAAACAATATTTGGGAATATGGACATAGTGGGGGTGCTGTTAATCAGGTCTTTTATGATGTATCCTGTGTGTTAGATTTATCTCAGTCAGCAGTTAAGTGAAATAAGTTTTTGAGGGTGTTTACAGCAACCTTTCAGGAGGCATTGGTCCATGAAACCATATTTGTCTGGAGGCAATCCACAGGTTCTCTTCTTCTGTAAAAACAAAAGAAGAACCTCTTTTCCCAAGCAACATTTCCTTAGACCCAAATTCTGAAATCATGACACCTTTACAATATACATGCTGGCTTAACCTAGTAGCCCACGCAATGATATGTCTCTCTGTACTTAGCTCCTTCACAGTCAAAAAATTCAAAGAAAACACAATAATATACAGAATCCAGACTCTTTGTGAATTTTCCATTTTTACGTGGCTTATCTTTCTTTACTTTTTTTAGTGTATGACTATCTGTACTCTGTCTCTTTAAAGACTTTACCCTTTTTAAAAGCATTAACTTTATTTTATGACTATATTCTTTTCCTTCTCTCTCCCAAGCCTACATACATTTATCCAACACTGTGATCCATTTAGAGGTCTTTTATGTCTGAATCTGTCCTATTGTGCATCTGTAATTGTTTACTGTCCAGGAGCACTTCTTAAAATGCTAAGCGCTTCTTAAAAATTTAAGTTGTGTCATTGCTCAGGTAATACATCAGTGCCCGCTTGCCCTGCCCAGTCTAGTATGGCAGAGCTGCTAGAGCCTCTGAGCCACGCACACGGCCCAACTTCCAGGCACACAGCTGGTCCAAGTTGCCATCAAGCAAGCTGGAGCTTTCTGCTCACAAATTCCATCCAAATACTTTATCTCCCAAAAGAGTCAGAGGTCATACCTGCAGCACAGCCCAAAAAGCTGGTATTTCTGCTGCTGTGGCTGCTGAGTCAAAAAAATCTCTCTGTGGTACGCTGCCAGAAAACATCAAAAAGCTGTGTTAAACTCTCTATCTATCTATCTATCTATCTATCTATCTATCTATCTAATTTCTTTTTTAAGCCCTCTCAGGTTTTAGGTGGATTTAGTTGACCATGTTGGGTGCCATTTGTTGCAAGGGAGAGGGTCCACTTAATTTAACATCTTAATTTAACCCATTTCTATTAATCTGTATATCACCATGAGGTCATGGCCTACCAGAAAAGTTTCAGCACGTCTACCTCTGGCAGCAGATCCATGGCGTATCTCCCTGGCTCCCTGGCTCTGCTTTCTTCCTCCCAGAATTCAGTTCTGTCCTCTCTGTCTACCTAAGTTCTGCCCTATCTGGCCCAAAGCAGTTTCTTTATTCATTAACCAATGAAAGCAACACACAAACAGAAGGACCTCCTACACCAAGGATGGGTTAGGGTGACTCATTGAACATTGTCGGCTCACAAATGTTGGGATAGCTTGGAGCCTATGTCCTGAGCTATACTAATATTTGGTCCATTTATATTTAATATAAACCAGTCTTCTGTCCCTTAGGATTCAATTTTATACTTACTAGACTTTCCCAACACCTTCCACACATAATCCCGTATTGTTCCAGTCTTTTGGTCCATATGTTACCTTCTAGCTTTTCTGTTATCTTTCCACTTTGAGGGGGGCGGTCATTTTTTTCCTGTTTGTATGACTGTGTTATTTTTTTTTTGACTGACCACTGGATACTTGTTGAATGACTGCAGAGAGGAGGTTCAGATTTTATGGTGTCAAACTCTCCAGAATACTTGTCTCCTTCCTACTAGTGATTTTAGGTTACGGCAGATGGACCCCATCCCTGGGGGCTGACTGGTTCCATGGCAGGACTTTGTAAGAGGAGGTGACTCCACATCTCCAGGATAAGGGCCACAGCAGAAAACCTTGAGTGTATCCCATATCCGCCTTTTGTCACTCACTGACTTCCAAAGTTCTGCCTCTCTGAATCACTGTACATTACAAACAAAACAGTGGCCCCTTTGCCTGGCCTTGTGTTGTCTTGACCTACTGGCATAGGAACTCAAGTGCTTGTTCTGGCTTTAAATGTGTTTGTGTATGGAATGGAACTGAGCATGCACCATAGCCGCTGCATGTACCTATGAACTTGTGAAGGATCTGGCTGGATGTCACCAGGTGGGTGATGGGATGGTTGACTCCCATTCCTCCTATGGGTGTGGCCCCTCACTGGCCCAGGACTTCCTAGAGCTCTGACCAGCCTTGCTCTCTCCCACAGGTCCACGCGAGGCATCCTGCAGGGCCACGAGCTGCTGCTGTGCTCTGCTCTGCGTAGACTGGCCCTCCGAGGCACCACCACCACTGCCCTGGCTCAGATGAGGCTCTCTGGGAAGAAGAGGCTCCTGCAGGAGCTGCGTGAGCAGCTGGCTCTGGAGCAGGGAGCCTCCCCCTGCCTGGAGGAGCATCAGTGGCAGCTGCTCAGAGCCCTGGTGAGAACACAGTGTGGTTCCCCCCACAAAACCCTGCCCAGAAGTGCTCCATTAGACCCAAGTTCCAGTCCTGCTTGTCACTGATACCCCAGGAGTTTACTAAGCAGTGTGACAGAGGCACAGGTTGGGACTTGACTCACAGGGCCTCATTGGCTCCCAGGACGGGGTGCCTGAGGGCTGAGGTCTAGGTAGGGTACGGCAGGTTTCTCCCCAGACTTTGTTCCTTGGTTTACAGACATATCTACTCTTATGTGCTCACAGTGGTCATCTTTCTGTGTGTACTGAGATCCTCACCTCCATTTAGGAGAACTTTAGGTACCATGAATGGAGCCCCAAGCTCACAACCATTTGACATTAATTACCCATGTCCTATGCCCATGCTGTTCAACACTGAAGTCTTATGATTAGAATTTAAACAAGTACATTTGAGGGAAAAGGAGGGGTGGCAGAAATGACTCTGAGGGGACACACAGGTCAAGGGAGTCTAGTGAAGGTGACATGGAGAGAATTCCACCAGGAGTCTAAGTGAAGTCTCAGGGACAGTGGACACACAGATGGTGCTGGAAGAGGCCCTTCCTGCTCTGTGAAGATTTAAACAAATTGAAATCATAGGCGATTATCAAAGCTGGGCTTTGAACCCCTACCAGCTGTCCTAGGTGTCCTGCATGGATCTCCTAAGCCCTAAGCCACAGAAGCTGTGATGGCTTCTGTCCTGCTGGCGACAAGTCACTAGCTCCTCCTTAAAGGGAGCAAACAGGTTACTTCTCTAGCTCCAGTTCCAAGCTCCCCCATCATTCCACCCTAAGCAGAAGCAGCCCTAATTCCCATCCCCCATCTTTAGTCCATGGTGCCGTGTGCCCCGCCACAGCTTCTATGATGTCCCCAAAGTTGGACCTGATTTCAACCTGGCTCTGCTGTTTGCCTTTTAGAAAGTCACTCGGCTTTTCTGAGCCTCTGAGTCTTTGTCAGTCCTAGTATTCAGGCTTCACCATGTTCTAGAAGGATGAACAAGGCCCTAATTTTGTGAGGGTCCGTGGGTCACACCATGCACATGACCAGTGCTCAATAAATGTCTTGGATGAGGGAGGGAACTATCAACAGATACCTAGGCTAATCCTTGGGGCTAGTGTTTCAAGTCTAGAATCTGTCCACCCTTTCTGTCCTTTCCCCAGCCTTCAGGCCAGCACAAGGCCCAGCCATTCTGCCTGGGGAATAGTTTGTCTTCCCTTGTAGGAAGCACGGATCCTGGAGGAGGCAGCGAGACTGGAAGACGAGGCACAGCAGACAGGCCTGCAGCTCCAGCAGCAGCTACTTGCAGAGGTGCAAGAGGCAGGGCAGCTGCTACAGATGCACTCCGAGAGAGCCATTGGGCAAGCATTGTTGGTGCATGCAAGGAACGTGGCCAGTAAGGGCCGTACAAGGGACAAGGAAGACTTCAAGGTGAGAGCCAGGCTCTGTCCCTTGACACCAAGGGGCAGGAAGAATGGCATTTTCCCTGCCTCTCTTTGAGCTTCCAGCCTATGGCATGTGCTTGGCTTGCCGGCCAAGAATCATGCAGCCCTGATGTGTCCTGTCCACTCTTGTTCTGTATCAGCCAGAGGCACACCTGGCTGGCCTCCCTCTCCACTGCCTGCTGCACAGCACAACCGGGTCCCTGCTGAGCGGTGTGGCTTTCCCTGAGGCTTTGCACACAGACCCTGATGGCTTCATGATCCACAGCTCAGCTTGGATGAGTGGGCAGTGGCTCGCTGTTTCTGCTGGCTGCCAGGGCTAAGTGACAGTGGTCAAAACAGTGACGACGGTCATATAAGTGTGGTACAACATCTGGGTGCCTTCTCCACCCTGCTTCCTCAGATTCCACACAGCCCAGGTTGGATCCTCCTTCCGAATTTACAGATGGGGAAACTGAGGTTTCTCATTGTATGAAAGACACCCTGAAAGCATGGCAGGTAGTGAGCAATAGAAATGAAGCTGGAGCCAGGTCTTGGCTCATCTCCAGTGTCCACCCTATATCTCCTTGGTTACCCACTGGATCCATGAGGTGAGAGGTCTGACTGAAGCCAAAGGCCATGATGTCTGTGGTCTAGCAAACACAGATATGTGCAGCCTGGCAGGATGATGGAATTGATGGAATCCCTTACCCATTAAGGCTTTGTGCTAATGTTCAGGAAGGAAATGACCCACCCCCAGCAGGCTTCCCAATGTTACATCTGATTGGCTAGAACTAGATTAAAACCACTATCTTGACCATCCTTGCCAAAGGGAAGTAAGATTATCATGACTGGCTTAAAGCGACCATGCTCACCCTGCCTGAGTCCTGGCCAGTCCGGGTTGGGGAGAGGGTAGAAAATTCAGTGCAGAGCAGGTGGTTCCACCTGTGACCTTTTAGGTGTCCCTGTCTCTCCTGCTTACCACAGAGGACGCTGGTGGAGACGGTGGTGGAGAGTGTGTATGTGACCAGCACCAGTGTCGGCCACCTCGTGCAGGCATATTACCAGCGCGTCGGGAAGCTCCTGCAGGCCCACGAGCAGCAAGTGCTGCAGCGCCTGAAGACCCTGCAGGGTAGGTGTCTGCCCAGCTAGAGGCCAGTGGTGGCTTTGCAAGAGTGGAGTCAGTGTGGCCCACCTGGGGAATCCAGTTTGTTTGTGCACATGCATGTGTGCATGCATGCATGTGTTTCCCTTTTTGACTCAAAAGTCTTTGTAAAGGGCCAAGGCGGGGGGGGGGGTGAAAGATGTATACAATACAGTAAGTCTTGATGGTGTCTGAGAATTATCTGGGATGAATGCTTGTAGGTCCTGCTGAGAAACAGAAGTCGTTCCATCTTTGAGCTTCCTGGTAGCTAAAGAGATACAGTAACCAGGAATAAGAGTGGGCCCAGCAGAGCTCCTGAGACCCCGAGAATGTTCTACCCAGGCCTTCTATAGCTAATCCCCTCCCAGCACCATACCTGTGAAGCAATGGATGACAGCCACCCTTTCCACAACAACACTTAAATAACACCCAGAGCTCCCTCGGGCTTTTCCTAACCTTCCTGCCTCCCTGAACGAGGGTCCTCAATGCAGCACTAACTCCACAGCTCACACACTTTGCTGCATTCCCCCAGGATGAGCTGGGATTGAGCCCCAGGTGGAGGGACAGGAAGAAGGTCCTGGAGTCCCCTTTTGGCGGTCACTGCTCTCAGCTGGGCTCAGTTGCCACCTGCCTCACCCTCCCCTCATTCAGGAGGGTTCAGTTGAGATCTGGCATGTGCTCAGGAATCTACCAGTGACTCCAGGTTCCCTATCACAGTTTTTCAAAGAGATTTGGGCTTGCTTAGCAAGAGACACCTGCACACCCACAAAGCAGTCAGTACCAGGACCTGTCATTTCCCCACACTAGGCCTCCGCTTGCCATCTGTGGAGTTAGGGCTGGACTCGCCCTCCTCCTGTCCTCTGAGCTCTGACAGCCCATTCTCCTGCTCCCTAGCTTTGCTAAAGGTGTGTGACATTGGCTTCCCTGGCAGAGTGCAGCAAGCCCCCTCTCTTGAAAAGACTGCTTCCCTAAGGAGCAGAGCCCAGGAAGCCTGTTCATGACTCTGCTGATGAAGCCCCTCTGTGCATGGTGGCAGCTTAGGCCCAGCCAGGGCAGCAGCTGCTGGGGACCTCACCACCAGCAAAGTGCAGAACCATATATCCCCTCAAACTGCTCCTTGGGTATTGGGTAATTTGACAGAGGGGCGTCTCCAGGAGGGTTGTCTGTCATCTGTGGTCAAGCATGGATTCCTAGGTAAAGGTGGCACTATAGTAATTATGCAAAAGACAGCACTCTCAGCCAGGGCAACAAATAATAATAATAATAATAATAATGTCACAATTTTTCTGAATAGGTAACTCTGCACATCATAAAGAGTTGCAGGCAGTGAGTGTGAGATCAAAGCCAGATGCCTGCTCCTAAGAGCACTCACACTTGGCGTCCCAAGGCCTACATAGCCCCAGCTCAGCTCACCCATCCCTTCTCCCTGCTGCCTCTGCCTCTGGAAGGTTTCTGTGGCAGCCTCTTACTGTGGCAGCTTGCTTGTCACTTCTCCTTGCTGCTGACAGAGAGCTAGAGGGGAGCCATGGGTGCTTTCCTGTGCCAAAGCGGCCATCACATTCTCTTGTACTGGCCTTCCCAGTACTGGTGCCTGTGACGTGCTATGAGAACAGGTGTGCCATGCTCACCCCTTTCCCAGGCCCCCAGCTGCACCCCAGGCCTGACAGAGTCTACATTTCAAAGGCAACACCTTGATTGCCTTATATCTGTGGGTCCAGGTGAGAGAATCAACACTTACAAGGTGTGGAAGAAGCAAGAATTCAGTGACCCACCATCGGGGAACCAGACAGCACCATCGGGGAGCCAAACAGCAGATGCCCATGGAGCTACCCAGGCGGTGCAGCAGAGGTGGGGCTCAGGGTTGTCTATGGGGTCCCTGCGTAGGGTGTACTCCACTCTACATGTTAGACATGGCATCCTGCATGATTTGCCTGTTGATGGCTTCCCTGACAGCCAGCTCTGAATTCTCTCATTCATATCTTGCTCCCCAGAAACCAGCCTCAAGGTGAGAATTTGTGTGAAGAATTGTGTGTGTGTGTGTGTGTGTGTGTGTGTGTGTGTGTGTGTGTGTGTGTGTAAGTACAGGTGTGTGGCAGCTCAGGCATAACCTCGACTTGTTCCTTAGACACCATCTACCTTGATTTACCTTGATTTTTTGTTTGTCTGTTTGTTTTTAGAGATAGGATTTCTCTGTAGCTTTGGAGTCTGCCCTGGAACTTGCTCTATAAACCAGCCTGGCCTTGAACTCACAGAGATCTACCTGCCTCTGTCTCCTGAGTGCCGGGATTAAAGATGTGCACTACCACCGCCCAGCTACCTTGATTTTTTAGCAATGTCTCACTGGCCTGGAATATACCAAGCAAGCTAGGTTGGCTGCCCAGTGAATCCTAGAGATCCCTCTGTCTCCTCCTCAGCCCTGGGATTACTAGCATGTCCTACCATACTCAACTTTAATTAATTCATTAATTTGGTTTCTCAATACAGGGTTTTTCTAAGTAGCCTGGAACTCACTCTGTAGAGCAGACTGGCCTCAAACTCACAAAGATCCAGCCTGCCTCTGCCTCCTCAGTGATGGGATTAAAGCCATGCGCCACCACTGCCCGGCCAGGCCAGCTTTTATTTATTTTTTTTTAACATGGATTTTAATGATCAAACTCAAGTCTCGTGCTAGCACTTACCAGCTGAGCCTATCTGGCTGCTCTCGTGATATAGGGTTAGAAGACAGTGGTCACTTGGCTGGACTCTTCTTGCAGGGCCATGGGAGAGTGGCTCCTGAGTTTCCCGAGGACAAAGGTCCACTAGCTCCAAGTGTGATAAGGAGCAGCTGAGTCTGTGCTTAAGTGACCCTACAAGCCCCTGCTCTTTGCCTGGCATCGAGCTGTGTCTGGGACACTTCTTGTCTGTCCTGAAGGGAGTCTTGGGAGTAGGCTGTAAAGCTTGGACAGAGCATCTACCACTGAGAGCAGCAGAGGCCAGCAGTCACGTCGGGGAGGGACCACCCACACATAACAGAGTGGGCCCCAGCCTCGGTAGGCTGTCTGAGAAAACAAGGACCATGGCCTCAATGGACCAAATCCCATACCCCACCAGGAGTTCTCTGCCTGGGCATTGGCAGCCATCAGCTGGAAAGGTCCAGGCTTGCCCCAACCTTCCTGAAGTCATTAGACCATGGCCCAGAAGTTCTTAGATTTTAGGTACAGAGGTATGACTGGCTTTACCATTAAATGTACATATTTCCATACCCCTACCCCTACTCCTAGTACTTTGAAACTCAGACATGATCATAGAATTGTACAGAAAGCTCAGGGATCCACATTGTCAGCACCTGAGCTTCAACTACTGGAGAAACAACTATGATTTTCCAATCATGTAGTCCAGGGCCTAGCTTTGACCCAGAACGAGACAGGCCTCAGTGACTACCTGCTCCAACTCCACGTGGTTTATGAGAGAGGAGAGCCAGCCTGACAGAGAGGATACTCATGGTCTCTCCTTGAGTCCATAGTAGACTCAGCTTCCTTGAGAGTCAGGGAGGGAACATGCTGAAAAGCTAGGCATTGCTATGTAACAGACATTATGTGTCACTACCCATCCCTAGGGAGAGCTCCAAGAAGACAGAGCTAGGCCATTGTAGAGTAAACAGGCAAACCACAGGTTTCCTCCTTTTATTCCATGGATGAGAAGAATCAGGGTGACAAAGAAAAGACTCTATCCCCAGGATAGAAAGAAGGAGCTTTGGGGGTCAGTAAAGAGGCAGTAGGTCAACTTATTTAGGGTTTGTGCCCAAAGGCACCAGAGTCAGCATCCTAGCTGGGTCTCTGAGACTGTGATGGACACCATGACCAAAAGCTATTTGGGGAGGAAAGGGTTTGTTTGGCTTCTGTGTCCATCATGAAGAGAAGTCAGGACAGGAACTCAAGGCAGGAACTGATGCAGAGACCATGGATGAATGTTGTTCACTGGCTTGCTCTTCATGGCTTTCTCATCTTGCTTTCTTCTGCAATTCAGGACCACTTGCCCAGGGGTGGGACTGGCTAGACCCTCCCATACTCATCATTAATCAAGAAAATGCCCCCCACCAGCTTGCCTACAGGCCAATCTTCAGGGGCATTTTCTCAGTTGAGGTTCCTTCTTCCCAAGGGACTGACTTGTTAGTGGCCAGTTGACAATAAACTAACCAGCTCAGTCAGCATGCAGCAGAGGGACTCACACACCCACCACTTACTACAATGCTTTCCACAGTGTGCACGGTATCCAATCAGTCCAGAGGCCCATCAGTGGATAAATGGGTGAAGCAAATGTGGTAAATAGGTAGAGATAAATATACTTGATAAAGTATCATTGACCCATTACAAAAACATGGCATGTCATTTACAGGATGAAACAGGTGATAACCATGTTAAAGGAGATAAACCAGACTCAAAGTGACAAACACACATTCTCTCTTAGGCAGAATCTAGCTTTTTAAGAAAACATGAAATTGGAAGGGAACTGTTATGGGAAGGGAAGGGATCAGTACGGGCTGAGGGCTGGGGGATAAGAGGTGGAAGTGAGCGAGTAAAATAATAAAAGTACATGATGTACTTGTGTGGCAGTGTTAGATCATAGTGACTGTCTGACAAGAAGTACTTTAATAAGAAAAAAGGGGGACAAATAGATAGATCATGGATGGGGATGGAACTTGGATGGATGGATAGATGAATTATGAATAAATGGATAAAGGATCATGTATGAATTGATGGATAGTGGCTGGTTAGATGAACTATAGCTGGGTGTATATGGATAGATGGATCATGGACAGAGTGATGGATAGATGGAGATGAATGGATAAATGGATCATGGATAGATGGATAACTGGGTCATAGATGGACTGATGGAACATGCATGAGTGGAGATGGGTAAATGGAAGGATGTATGGATAGACCATGGATAGATAGATGGATCATGGGTGGACAGATGATTTGGTCTTACAGGATAAACAGAAATTTACAGGCCAAATGCAAGGAAGCAAGGAAAAGTATTCCAGCAGCCTAGAGAGCATGCAGCCAGGTGAAACGGCATTCTTACGCCTTGTGTACCCCAGGACATGCCTATTGGTGCTAATGGTGACTTCTGCCTTCAGAACTAGTCAACCTTTCTGAAAATTGCCCCAGAGATGGAAAGGAGGATAACAGCAGCCATGGACTACAGGCCAGGAATAAATGTTCCTGTTTGCAGAGGGCCAGAGCATGATCTGCTGAAGAGGGAGAGCGGGAAGGGGTCTGTGCCCAAGAGAGAAGGCATGCTCTCAGTGTGAGGACCTGGCCTCTGCCCAACCTCCATTCCTACTCGCAGAGTGAATTGGCTGCCATAATAAGGTTTTCTCAGACACTGTCCCCAGGAAATGAGCTTCCTTGGTGGTCTTAGAAGGCCTCTGCCCTTCATGGGAACCTCTCTCCTTAGGTAAGATTTTCTGCCCTTGAGAAGATGCCAGTGTGCAGCTGGCAGTCTCTGCCTAGGAATGTCCTGACTTTGCTTCTGTCCTGCTGATGTCCCCAAACATTCCTAGGAATCTAAGTGCAGTGTACATGCAGGATATCTTAAATATCGCCATGCTTTGTGGCCATGCAGCCTCGGGGTCAGAGCCAAACTGTTTGGAAAATGTGACCGCGGGAAGTCACACACGTTTTCCTGGCTCCTCTCCAGGCTCCAGGACACAAGTGCAACAAAGGGTCACAAGTCCGTGGTGTAGTGTGTCTTTTGGAAGGGATTTGTAGGGACCTCTTGGCCCAGGGTTCCAACAGTGTTGACGATCCCTTCATGCCACCAGGATGCTGTCACGGCAGAAGAAATTCCTGGGCCAGTTCACACAGCACCAGCAAGGCCGCCTGAACTGTCAAAAGCAGAAGGCACGTGAGCTCGACCAGCTCGAAGCCCAGCTTGAGACCCAGCTGCAGGTAGTTTGGGGGATGTGTCACTAGAGGCGGTGGCCTAGGGTACAAGGGAGAGGCCACACCCGGGCTGACAGCCAGCTGCATGGGCCACTGTAAAATAAAACAGAGCAAAACCCTGTGCCCCCTTCTAAACCTCTCCACCTCAGCGCCTCTCTGTCTGTGGCATCTTTGACTCTCTGAGTTCCATTGGCCAACACAGTGTGACTTCCTGAAGAGAGCATAAGCCCCTTGGGGACATCAGTTCCCACATGGCCCTGGTGTATGCAGGGCATACATGCTGAGCAGCCGATCTGCCCATGGCTTTGGACGTAGTAAAGGAGTGAGCATTTCCCTGCATGTAGACCGCCACCAAGATGGCTGCAGGGTGTTGGGGCTGCCATCTTTGCCTCTTGGGCAGTACTGACAGTAACTAAGGCTCACACTCCAGGTAGATCATTTAGGAAGGAGTAGCTCTCAGGCTATTTCGCCCACACACACACAAAAAAAAACTCCCAACCTGGAAGATTATGAGATGTGACTATACCCCAAAGTATCTGCCTTAAAAATATCAGGGAATGACAGGATGCCTTAAAACAAAATCAGAGCATGACAGTATGGTTCTGCAGGTAAAAATGACTTGCTGCTCAAACCTGGACCTGCGCTCCATCACCAGAGCACACGGTGGAGGGAGAGAACTGACTTCCAGAAGCTGTCCTGTGACCACCATGTGTGCACTGTGGCACACACACACACACACACACACACACTACTACTACTACTACTACTGCTGCTACTGCTACTAGTATTACAAACAAATAGATAAATAAAATTAAAAGAAAAATCAGAATTTCAGAATGAAGGCATGTGACAGCAATTTGTCCTTTGCCGTGTCCACCTGGACAGGAGTGGCAGTAATGAGAGTGGCCTTAAGAATCCTGTCAATGATGAGCTTTTGTTCCCAGGGCTCCATTGCAAATGGCAGCTGATCTGCGAGCTCTCAACACCCTCTCAGAGCGACTGAGGTGGCAGCTGCGTTGAAACTTACTATAGATAGGGAAACTAAGGTTAGGAAATCATGGCTTCTGGTTCTTTTGGCAGCCATGCACTGGAGTGGAGCAGAGCTGGTGTTTGGCGATGGCTGAGTCCCCAGTATCCTTGTTTGTGGATAGGGCTATGAGACTAGGAGAGGAGACCCAGGTGTCTCGAGGACTGTTGTCCTGATCCTGTCCTCATGGGGTGCTGCTTGGAAAGTCCTTTTCCACACTGGGACATGGGATGCAGTCACCAGCCATCCCCCACAGTGTAAGGCTTCAACTCAGTGGTGAGGAACTCAGGGGTGAGGGGCCGAGAAGCAACCTGATCCTCTTCCATTTGTCTGTCAGGAAGCTGAGCAGACCTTTATCTCAGAGCTAGCCACATTGGCCCGAGTGCCCCTTACTGAAAACAAGCCATTCTCCAGCAAGCGAGGACTGCCAGGTAAGTCTCTGCGCTGTGATGCTGCAGCGGGAAAGGCTCTAGATTAGCCATCGAGCTTAGCTGTGGATGCCAGTCCACAGCCACTATTAATCAGCTGTGTAGCCCCAGGTGCCCTGCACAGCTTCTCTGGGCTTCCCTGCTCTCTGTACATCAGGACATCACAGAGACCCTGGTTCTCTAGCATCCCACCATGCCAGTTTCTGGCTCTACTACTCTCTGGCCTCATCTTATTCTCATCTCTATTTTCCCATCTGTCAAATGGAGAAATGACACCTCTTCCCCTGCCAGGGATATATCAGCTGATGTCATCTGGTGGTGGAAGTGGTTCATAGGTGTTGCACACACAAGTTCTGGCCAGCACCTGCACTCTGCCCTCTACCATTCTGTCTCCTGGATCCTGGATGCAGTGGGTAAAGCAAAAACAGAGCCTGGTGCACCCAGCTCCATCCCAGCTCTGTCGAGAGGAGGCTGTTGGGGTGTGGGGAAATGCTTCACTTCCAGATATTCAGCTTGTTTAGCAGTTGATGTGGGCACAGTGGGTACAAAGTCCACCTGCCCACCGAGGTTGCTTATAAATCGTGGAGGCAGGAAGCACCACCTAAAGTCATGGAGTCATCCTGGGCCTGTCTGTCTTCTACAGAGAAGCCAGTAAGGACCAGAAGAAAGAAGCCCCCGCCTCGGGAGAGAGAGGACCTGGGGCCACACAACAATGATCACCCTACCCTGGCAGACCACACCACAGGACCACTCAGGTGAGAAGGATTCCAGCCCACTGCCTTTCTCGTGACCTCTGTCAGTTGTCTGAAGACTGGGAGTGACCCTTCTCGGGGTACACCTGTGAGGCCCAGGAAATGCTGGTAATAAAATCTGAGAATGATGGGCAGGGAGGGGCCATAACAGGAGTTCTCTGCATTGCTGAGAACTGTCACTGGTGAACCAGCTCTGGGGCTGCTGGGTCAACCCAGCTGGTGTCTCCATTCTCCTCTGGTGCTGGGTGGCTTCTGCCGGGTTTTTGCACATCGCATCCATCCTCCGGAAGTTTCTTTCCTTCCGACTGGCTGGTCCTGTACCCATAGGGCAGCATTCATGTCCCATCTGTGTCCACAGCAGCAGAAGGCTGGGTCAGCAGGACAGTGACGCTGGCGATGGAGAGAACTCGAGGAAGATGCTGCAGAGAAGAAGCAATCTCTAGTTGGAAACCTGCTGAGATGGACCTGCTGTGCACCTCACTTCCTCTGTGGCTGCAGCCTTGTGGTTTGGTTTGGGCACGAGCTGAAGGCAGGTCTTGAGAGAGGGGATGCCACCTACCTTAGAAAGTGGAAATGACATGACCACCAAGTGCCTGGGATGACTGGAAGTGGTGGAGACAGGCCTTGAAGAACCTCGGCTTCCACCCTGATGTACTTTCCCTGATTGCTTCCTCTCTCAGGAGCACCCTCTACTCCTGCCCTCCAGCCTCATGGTGTCCTGGTGCTATCCAATGGCCCCTGGTTCCCAGCATCTCCACAAAGTCCTACCTGTCAGGGTCTCAGCATCACTGGTGTTGTCTGAACCTGAAGTCATTGTTTCACCTTCATTGCTCCACAGTCATGTCCTGCCAGAGTCCCAACCAGGACCAGCCAACTTTCGTTCTTGGTATTTCTATCTTTTAGTTCAGGAATCCTGGGACCTGGTTACTCAAGGATGTCAGAGTCTCAGAGCCAATGTCCTTGGCGTAGCCATGGAGTTCCAAATCCATAGGCTTGTTCTGAACTACTTGGAGCTTGGGGACCACACATGCCTGTCACATACCACGAGATTTCCTCATTGGGCATAGAGGACATAGGAGGATACCTCTACCCTCAGGCTTCACTGAGGAGGGAGATCTTCCAGCAGCCAGCAGTCCCTCCACTGAGGAGAGGTCCACAGGTCACCTGCTCCTCCAGAGGGATGGGAGGACTTCCATAAGCTTCCAAACCAGCCCCACTTGCCCCACAGGTCAGAGGTCTTTCCCACTCAGGGGACAATCTCTTTCATCATCAGGTATCCCCAGTCATCGCTGTCAACATTTGGGTGTAATCACTCTTTGCTTGGGTGTGAAAGCTGTTGATGCCAAAGATGGAGTCTCTTATGTCAGAGCCAGACCCATGTGCAGCCAGGAGGTTGCGAATGGCACACACTGGTGCATTTGAGATGAGCACTGGCACACATGAAAACACTGCTTCACACTCTTGCCCGGGACACCAGTGTGCCTGAGAGTGATGCCTGAAGCCAGGCACTTCTGAGGGCTCGGCTGATGCAGCATCTGGCCTTCCTTCTTCTCTCTTCCATTCTCCAGCTTCCCGTGCCTTAGCCTCCTTACACAGGAGCCATCCCTGACTCATTCCGAATAAAAACCTCTAGCCCAGGAGTTGTTCTTGCTGTTTCAGGCCTGTGGGGACTGAGGCTTTCCTTTGCATTGTAGAGCAATAGGCAGCATTCCTGGGCTCTACCCACTAGATGCCAAAAGACCCAACTGTTCATCTCTGGTGTTTCTCAGTGATAGGTCAATGTGTGCCTCCCCTGGGCAAGCCCAACACACTGGCTTCTGTGACACAGAAGCACCTCTCAGGGATCTTCTGGACTTTTGGGAAATTTTAGTTTCTTAAAATATGAACTAGAACTGGCTAGTTAGAAAGGTGGCCCTCATGGAAAGCCCTCTGCATGTGCATGCATTGTGTGTGTGTGTGTGTGTGTGTGTGTGTGTGTGTGTGTGTGTGTGTGTGTGTGTGTGTGTGTGTGTGTGTGTGTGTGTGTGTGTGTGTGTGTGTGTGTGTGTGTGTGTGTGTGTGTGTGTACATTTGGAGACCAGAGGACAACCTCCCATATGGCTTCTTAAGTTCTATCCACCTTTGTTTGTTTGGTTTGTTTGTTTTTTTGGCCAGGCCTCTCATTGGCCTAGAACTCACCAATTAAGAGAGGCTACCTGGCCCTCAGGTCCCCATGCTTAGAAGCAAGTACTTGTCTGCCCAGAATGGTGTTCTCGGCGTGAGTCCGCAGTGCCCTCTGGTGGCTTTCACAAAGCATGTCACCTGAATATATGAAAAAGCTATGGTTTCTCTCCTGCAGAATTCAACACTGCTTGCATGGGGATCACTATTGACACCTAAGTCCTCTGGTTTGACGGTGTGAATGTGACAAAGACAAATAATGTCCCTCGCCTCCTCCAGCACCAAGACTGGCCGGTAACCCGAGTCTCTTAGGGTTTCCATTGTGGACTAAAACATGATGGCCCAAAGCAACCTGGGGAGGAAAAGGTTTATTTCATCTTACACTTCTGTGTCACAGTTGTCTCTGAGGGCAGGAACCTGCAGGCAAGAACTGAAGGAGAAACCTTGGAGGGACACTTCGTGGCTCACTGCTTACTGGTTTGCTCCTCAGGGCTTGTTCTGCCTCCGTTTTTCATAGCATTCAGAACCCACCTGCCCAGAGGTGGTCTCACCTACACTAAGCTGGGCCTTTCCACATCAAGCAGCAAGAAAATGCCCTACACATTTGCCTCTGGTCCAATCTTATGGAGGCATTTCTTGATTGAGATCCCCCCTTCTTAGATGACTGCAGCTGGTATTCATATTGGAAGAGCAAAGAGACAAACACAACCAGCCAGTACAACTGACCCCTTGTCAGCTCGACACATAAACACGTTGTCAATGGCACGCACTTTGTCAACTTGGCATACGAACACATCGCTACTCAACTGCAACCTTTCCATTCTGATTTGCATACAAGATGCCATGTCAATATTGGTATCATAATATAAAGCAGTATATCTTCAAAAGTCCCCATCCCTAAAATTAACTTGGAAGGTTTAGTCTCTTTAAAATATCCCAAGTCACGCTGAGGAGAGAGCGGAGAGATTATAGGAGCCCAGGGCAAGAAGGGGGGGATCAGGGACATCACAGGAAAACCTACAGAAATGGCTAGCCTGGTTGATGGGAACACACAGAGTCTGACTTCAACAACCAGGGAGCTTGCATGGGACTGACCTAGACTCTCTGCATGTATGTGACAGTTAAGTAGCTTGGTCTATTTGTGGGACTCCTGGGAATGGGAGCAGGGCTGTCCCTGGTGCTTTGGCTGGCTCTTGGGAACCTATTCCTCGTGCTGGATTGATTGCCTTGCCCAGCCTGAATACAGGGAGAGGTGCTTGGTCTTATGGCAGCTTGATATGCCATGCTTTGCTGATGCCCAGGGGAATTCCTCCTCTTTTATGAGTGAATACAAAGGAAGGATGGATAGAGAAGGGGAGTGGGGGTGGGAGTGGAAGGTAGGAGGAAGGGGAGGCTATGGTCAGAATATAAAATAAATTAAATAAAAAGTTTCCAAAGTCTCTTTAGAAAGTGTCTAAAGTCTCTAACATCCCATGTCTCTTAACTATGGAATCCTATTTTTAAAAAGAAAAGGAAAGACGCCAAAAAACAACAACAACAACAAAAAAAAAAAAACAAGTTAAATAATTCCTTACTCGAAGAGGAAAGAGCCAGGGCAGTCACAATCAGAACAAAACAAACCAAAGATCAACAATGTAAACAGTTCAGCCCCAGATGTCCGGAGCCATTCACAGTCCTGTGCACCGGGAAGAGCTGGGACGACTCCACTTCTCTGGCTCTGCCAACTACAGGGCATACACTGATCTCCTAGGCTCAGGCTGACTCCACTCCACACATACTACTGTCTTTGGTGGCTGTCCCGTGGTACTGGCATCTCCAAAATACCAGGGTCTTGTCTGTACCTGGGCTGCGCCTTCACCAACAGCCTCTTTGAGCTTTCTTCAAAGACTCTAGCCCAGCCATATGCTGCCAAGCCTCAGCTTCTCTCCAGGACCGCTTCATACCTTTAAAGCCAGGACCTCTCCTGCATTCCGGAGACCATGAATGGGAAGGCAGCTCAGGGGAGTTAGGGACACTACAGAAGGGGATGGCTGGCCTAGAAGAAGCCCTTGTCTAGCACCTGCCCACGTGACTTCATTTCCAGGTCATCACAAGAGACCACAGCTCCTCAGGAGGCAGGGGATGGCCAGATTCCAACTTTCTATGGAGTTGGTTCACAGTCCCAAAAACAGAAGGGAGGGGGGGACAGAACCTCCTTCCCAGTGTGGGGCTTGTGCCCTGCAAGCCTACCCTTATACAGTCAGGTACTTGCTGGGACCCAAGCTGCCCAACGGACCTTGAGCACTGCCTGACAGGGATTTTGAAATCAGTAGCTGGGCATGAAGAGAGGACTGATTGGGTGCCCAGGAGATCCACAGCAAATCCCAAGTAGGTCCTAGCCTCACATAGAGTCCTACAATGTTTTTCCTTCATAGGAATAGCCACCATGAAGCCAAGTTGGTCTAGCCCCATGTCCTTTCCTGTGGGGCCTCTGTGGAACTGTGGAGAAAGATCGCCACCTCAATTTGCAAGGGTGCCCTTCACATGGGGATCCTTGGGGTTCTTTAAGCCCAGGCTGACTTGGTTGGAGGGCAGTGTGGCTCCTTATGGAAAGGCACAGCATCTCCCAGGCCCTCTGCTCTGGAGAGCAACATGGAGAGTACTGAGCACTTTGGTCCTTAGTGACCCAGTTCCTATGCAGCCCCGGCTGTGAGCTGAGCTCTGTCAGTCAGTGCATATCCCAGAAGCCTACCTATTGACCCAGGGTCTTGACCCATCTCTCCTAAGGCATGTGCTAATTGTTCCCTCCCACCTGTCATCCCCAGTGTCTCCAGGACTTGTTCATCATGGAGTCAGGATGACTGCTAGACCTTTGATCCACCCAAACAAAAACACCCACTCGGGTCAACGGGCAATTTAATTTCTTTATTTTTTTTCACAAGCTTTGAATTCAGAAATAAGAGCAACAACCAACAAGTCAGTTATTAAGTAAAAATGGAAGTGAATACAAAGGAAAAACTGTACAAAACTGTAAAAATCTGACTGCCCCGCTGACCTCCTCGGAGGAACAGGGACTCAGGCAGCCTGGGCAGAGCTGTTACCCCACCATCCTCAGGCCTGAGGCAGGGGGTGTCAGGACACCCCTTTCTGGGTGCGAGCCTGGCTGGGCCCAAAGCCCAAGGCTGGTTGGAAGAACACACAGACCAGAAAGACACCATGGCCAGGTACAGGGACCGGGTTGCTGACGCGGGACGTGGGTAATGGAGCTCTATGACCAGGTGGAAGGATTCCCTGCCATTCTGCATATTCACAGGTCTCAGTCAGGATGGGGATGGGGACGAGATCTTTCTAGTGAAGACTCTCAGGGAAGAGCCTTCATTTTTAAGAGTTTGGGAGTCTCCCCTGGGGGCTAAGGTCTTGGCATCGTGTCTATGTCGGTCCTCGGCGATGTCCATCAGCCGCGCTCAGACTTGCATACGTAACTTACTAACATGCATCCTATCCTAGAACAGCTACAGGGCGCAAAGGAACCATCACTCAGAGGGGCGTGGAGGAACGGAAGGGATGGTAAAGGACGATGCTACACCTGGGGATCATCACTAGGAAGGGAAAATGGAGACACCATGCTCTGAGGTGGAGTCTGTGTGAACACACACTGTGGGCAAGGAACTTCCAGGCAAACACACCACACTAGTACCACTTCTTCCTAAACAGAGAAGGAAAGAGCATCACTCAATCTCCCCTCCATCAGTACCAACTAAAACTGTGGGCTTCAAAAACACAGACAGGAAAAGGAATGGACATTTTCCCAGAATCCTTCACTCTTGTGTTATCTGGCTCATCTGAGGTCAACCGAGGCTGGTGATGTTAGAGCGGCCACCAGGGGGAGCCACAATGCGGTGGCCCGTACGCCTTGGATTGTTGTCGTCTATCTGGGCACCTGAAAGAGACAGAAGGCCAATAGTGTGTGGGATAAGACCTTGGTGTGCTGATGCCCAGCCTCTGCCCTCCCCACTGTTGTGGGTATTGCACCCCATCTTGAAATGCTCATCACTCTAACCCATCTTCAAGACCCTGTCCAGGTTCACTCAGGGAAGCCTCCCTGACCTGTAGACCTGCCTGATCTCTCCTAGGTACCTGCCAGCCCTCCCAGGTCTCTGACTCCTGCAGAGTTTGGCCTCACTTGGTGAGTTCCTACTGTGTGCAGGCAGTCTTGGGGCACTGGTTTGTGCTGAGAACACACAATGCTATGATGGATATGTGTTTTACCCACAATTCAAAGATAAGGGAGTTGAAGCTCAGGCTGAATGCCCTAAGGACACAGACATTAGATTGAGAAGGTAGGACTCATGCCCACACTGGCTTGTCCCCAAAGCCCACCTTCCTTTGCACAGCGTCCCTTGCTCTAGTGGCCTGTGTCTGCTTGTGAACTTCTCTTTTTGACCTTGACCGTACAGGGCCTGTCTAGATGAGCCACCGAGAGCCTGCCTTCGAGTACAGATCTGGTTCTCCCGGCCGTCTGTCTTCCTGGTAACTCAGGACTCAGCCTGTCATTTTGCTCATTTCCCATCATATCCCGCCACACCAGGTCTGCTGGGTGACTGTACCATGAATAGTTAACACTAGCACACTGCACCGATGTACTATATGGCACTGTCCTGCCTTTGAACTGGACAAGGGTGAACTTGATAGCGATGCAGGAAAACCAGCCATGTCACTGGCAGCAACAGTGACCCTTGGTAAATGTCTGTGAGGCCCTGGGAGCAGCACCATGGGCTCCAGAGAGAACGGAGGGCCTTAACACAGGCTCGTTAGTACATGGCTGTCTTTATTCTGAAGACTTTTCTATTCGCATCTAACAGTAGAGCTACAGTATTTGGCTGCCTGATGGGACTAGAGAGCCAGTCTGCAGCTGGCTGTGAGATGCCACTGTCTCCAGGGCTCCTCACAGCACAGAAGGCAGCTCTCTGTGCACACCAGACAAGATGCTAGGATTGTGCATGGGGTCTCTTTGTGAAATAACGTCACCCGCCTTTAACACCAGAATTGCACTCAGATAACTATTCCAAGAAAGGATTGTGGAAAGAGAGGTGTCCCAGAGTCCCCTGACTCAGTACCCACTGCACTCTCTCTGCAGGGTACTCTAGTCCTACAATTTAAAGTGAAATTCCATCCTTCTCCCTGCTCCTGTCCTCCTCTGTTGCGAGCACATGCCTTTGCTGGTATGACCCACTGACCTACTTTAGCCCACTGCCTGTTTTTACAGAGCTCATGAGCTCGTGTTCATGTTTCAAACGGTTGCATCTTAAAAATCCATTGCCTACAATATCATAGCCTTGGAACTGTGGGATTCAGCAGGCTTCGGAATGCATCTGAAGCTGTCCAGCTGTGCCTCACCCATCATCAAATCCCTAGGACCCTACACTGGCTCTATTTCAACTGAGATCATTCCAAGGACTGTGCACTGTGCTCTCTCTCTCTCTCTCTCTCTCTCTCTCTCTCTCTCTCTCTCTCTCTCTCTGTGTGTGTGTGTGTGTGTGTGTGTGTGTGTGTGTGTGTGTGTGTGTGTGTGTGTGTGTGTGTGGCATGCTCCCTCCTGTGGCCATCTGGTAGAATTGCAAGTACATATAATCCTGGTACTTTGAAACTGTATTTTGTGAAACTTAAACAATACCAGAAAAGAAACACCACCATGTGGGGATGACATAAAATCCAGATTGTGCTTCCTAAGCCTGGAGGTGCGGGGGATGGCTGAGGGCCAGGCACAGAGCATGTACCCAGCAAATGACAGGACTCTTGCCTTACACCCATCCTTGGGCTCCACACTTAGCGTCATGGTCTGAGAGTGGTAACATTCCCTGGCATGCGTAAACCCAGGGCTGACCAGTTCCAGGTCAGAAATCAACATACTGTGCTATACTCTAGAAACATTTGCCTATGCTGTGGCTCAGGGCACAGCAAAGGAGCATGCCCCTGGCCTTCCAGCCTTCTCCACTTACGCCCGAGGCCATGGGCCCCTTTCCACAGGAGCCTGGCTACCATGAGACTACCTGATAAGCTGAAGTTGGACTGGTGGAGGTTCCTGATAGGTGGGGGTTGGTGTTTGGAAGGCGAAGATTTGGCAGAAGGAGCAGGAGCTGCATGTTTGGGTGTAGCTGGCACCTCGTACACAGGGCCATCGTACATTCCCCTGGAAACACCATGCAACCCGGACACCTAAACAGAAAGAGGGAGGGGGTCAGATTAACACGTGCCTGTGCCTCTGCCCTGCCAGCAGAGGGACCTGAGGCCATCTAGCCGTGCATCACACATACACTCACACAAGCCAAATGAGTACACACAGACATGTGCTATAGTGCAACACGGCTATACATTTACATGCATGCATATGCTTCAGAGATGAGCACATCTGTTCACACGCATGCACACAGAGCTTCACGCTGAAGGAACGTAAGCCATTTCTACACAGTCACTTTCCCTGCCATCCCTCCTCTGCAGCGCCTCAGGCCCAGACTACAGTGTTCAGGGGGCCAGTTTTCCCCTCTTTACAGAAGTACACAGGGAAATGAGGAACTGGGGGCATGAAACTCGCTAAAGGAGGGAGTGGGGGGAGGCAGGGAGGGCAGAGGAGTCAAGGAGCTCCTCAGTGATGACCTCAACAGGGCAGGCCATCCCCATCCACAGGCAGAGAAGCTGTCAGCCATGAGGCCCACACAGCCCAGAGTGGAGAAGGGACCCATGGGCCTGCTGGAGATCTCGCACAGCACAGAGAACCCCAGGCCTCAGAGAACAGAATTCTCTAGGGGCCAGTGGCAACAAGGAACCATTCCCTGACCCCAGATCCAGGCTCCTTCCCCAAAGCTGGCAGGCTCAGCTTGTACCAGTTGAAGGGACCCCCTTGACCTGGACCACGGCCGTGTTCCCTGACTACCAAGGCCTCCTCCAGTGAACTGTGCCCATTCCTCAGCCCCTGCCATGCTGCTTCCCATGCCTTCCTTCAGTCGCCACCCTTCCCCTGGGCTCAGAGTGGCTAAAGGCAGATTTTATGCCCCATTCCCAGCCTGGTCCTTCCCACTACCCAGGCAGGAGAGCAGGGGATGAAGCAGCCTTCAGCTCCCCAAGAAGGGGACGGCACAGCACGAGGGTCCTGCACACAGGTGCTCACCTTGTTCCTGATCCTCACACGCTGGTAGAGGTGCTCTGGGAATGGCTTCCGAGGGATGAAGCGGCCCATACCCTTGCTGACGCTGATGTTTCCATCCTCAAAAACAATCTTGCCCTGGCTGATGACCACCAGAGGTGAGCCGTGGCACTCCATGCCCTCAAAGATGTTGTACTCCACAGTCTGTGAGTGCAAGAAGCCCAGATTTACTTCTGCACCCCAACCAAGGCTTCCCCTGCATCCGCATGGCACACATAATGTGCTGCTCCATTATGAGCACTGCCAGTGACTTCTTCTCTGTAATAGCCCACTGTGCACAGCACCTGCTGGGACTGACTATTAGCACTTACCCTGGGCCTCTGGAATGGGAGCCATCTCCTCTGTGAACAAGCACTATGGGCATTCTGGCCATAACGTACATTTCCGTGACATTATCTTTTTCAGGGGAGAATTTCCTAAACTAAAGGTCAAAGGATATGGGCTTCCTAAAACACTTGCAGCACACCATCAAATCACATCCCAAGGACTGGGCCCAGTCTGCCCTGCCGGGGGAAGGTGAGGAACATTGCCCACTTACAAAGTTGTGCTGTCACTGTCTCATCAGCTGGAAAGACAACAGCCTACGTGATGTCTCAGTGGGTAGGGATGCGCTTGCTGCCAAGTCTGATGACCTGAGGTTGGTCTTTGGGACCAATTTGGTGGAAGGAAAGAACTGACTCCCTCAATATGTTCTCTGACCTCCATATCCCACAGTTAAACACACACATATACATATAGTTAAAAAATAAAATAAAGGGGCTGGAGAGATGGCTCAGAGGTTAAGGGCACTGGCTGCTCTTCCAGAAGTCCTGAGTTCAATTCCCAGCAACCACATGGTGGCTCAAACCATCTGTAATAAGATCTGGTGCCTTTTTTTCGGTGTGTAGGCATATATGAAGGCAGAGCACTGTGTACATAATAAATAAATTTTAATAAATAATTAAGAAGTAAAAATAAAATAAAAGCTGGGTGGTGGTGGCGCATGCCTTTAATCCTAGCACTCTGGAGGCAGAGGCAGGCGGATCTCTGTGAATTCAAGGCCAGCCTGGTCTACAAGAGCTAGTTCCAGGACAGGCTCCAAAGTTACAGAGAAACCCTGTCTCAAGAAAAAAATAAATAAATAAAAAATAAAATAAAATCTTAAAAACAGTAAAAGAAAAAAAAGTAAGACAGAACCTCTAAAATCCTACACATGAAGAGGACAGTCAATGCCATTAGCCAGCCGCCACCCTTCAATGGCTTCTCACCTATCCTTTTCAATCGTGTTTATTTTTTTAATCAATTATTGCAACAGTGGGTCATGTGTGGTTGAAAACAACCAAGTGGTTGGAAGAGTATCTAGAAGAAAAGCTTCTCTATCTCTGATGGAGCTGAGTGCCTTCCTATCTGTGACTGTCCCGCACCCAAGTGCTGTCTGCACACCATGAGAGTCTTTCTTCCACGCCTTACCCAGAGAGCCTCAGCAGGAGATCAAGGCTGAAAACTTTTGAAAGTTTTTCAGCTGCTAACCTGAGTCCCATCATGCACTTGGGCTACCACTGATCTACCCCCTTCCCAACATCAAACAAATGCCCCATCTGTTTGATGCTTTTGCTAAAACACACTGTGCGTGTGGTCCGCAGGTGTGAGCATGTGATCTCCATCACCCAAAGAGGTGACACTAGATTCCAGCTTTGGCAACACTGTGTGTCTCCCTGTTGCTGTAACAGCACCTAGGGGCACACACTACATACACCCTGGAGTCTGTCTCCGCACCTGCCCCTCTCAGTGCTCTGAATTGCAGCTGGGAGCAAGAGCGGGTCTATTCCCCCAGCAACACGTGCATCTGTACAACCATTACTGCACAACTGTTTCTGCGCTCCTCTCTATTCATTAGGCTTACAGTGTCTCCCCACTTGCAAAGAACCTACCCTTCCTTTGGTAAGTGGCAGATCCTCAACCCCACTCCCCAATCCTTGCCCTGAACTTTGTATCTCATACCATGGTGTGTGTGTGTGTGCGCGCGCGCGCGTGCATTTTGGCGGGAGGTACTATACAGTCAATTTTGGTTACTTTTTTTCTGTAGCCTGTATACGAACAACAATTTCCCCTGCAGGTTCCAAATTTTGTGCTGTGATTTCTATTCAAAGCTGTTATTTTCAAAAGGTAAGCTGGGGACAGGAGTGATGGCGTCTATAAGGGGTTAGAGCACAGGCTGCTCTTCCAGGGAACACATGGCTGGGAATAGATGTATCTGCCCTGTGTGCACAGCCAGGGAGAGGCAGAGGGAGGAAAGCGTGTTTCTAAGACCACCATCGCAGCCTGGCTTAGCCAGGTCAAAGGACCTTCTTGGGATCTCTCCAATAGGAGAACTGTGAATGGCTGATGTAGCCACGTGGCAGATTTGGAAAGTCCTGGCATCACTTTTAACCAGAAGCTTCTGAAATGACCCAAAGGAAAAATCACCCACCCAAAGTAAGAATCTTGTGGATGAGCTGGAACTTACTGATTTATGGCTTTTGGCTGTTATGGTCTTTATCTTGTCCGGATCCCAGATGACTACATCAGCATCAGAGCCCACAGCAATCCGACCTTTCCTGGGGTACAGGTTGAAGATCTTGGCTGCGTTGGTGCTGGTGACGGCTACAAACTGATTCTCATCCATCTTGCCAGTTGCCTAAAATCAAGACCCATACATTGAGGAGGAGAGATGGGCACAGACCTGGGCCTTCCAGTGGAGTCCTCGCAGATGGAAGCCAGGCTTCATTAAGAGGCTGCTCAGAGCAGGCTAAAAGGGACCATAGAGGCTGCTGACACCTGCACAGGAGCCGCCGTTCTCAGCCCAAGTTTTATAAAAAGCAAACACTGGACCCAGGAGATAGCTCAGTCTGTAAAGCGCTTGCCACATAAGCAGGAGGACCTGAGTTCAGTGTCCAGAACTGATGAAAAACACCAGGCACAGCAACATACACCTGTGATGTTAGCACTGGGGAGCAAAGACAGAAAGGTCCCTGGGGCTAGGGCCAGCCAGCCACACACCTACTCAGTGAGCTCTAGGCCAGAGAGGGCCCCGTCTCAAAACGTTAGGTGGGAGAAGCTGGAGAGACAGCTCAGTGGTTATTCTTCTGAAGGACCCGGATTCTGTTACCAGCACCCACCTGTGAGCTCACAACAGCTCATAATTTCAATTCCAAGGTCTCCAGGACCTTCTTCTGGCCTCCCAGGGCACCAGTCACACATGTAGTGTGCAAACATATACGCAGTCAAAACACCCCCAACACAAACAATAATAATTTCAAATAAGTAAGTAAATAAGGTTGGGACTGGCAAGATGACTCATCAGGTAAAGATGCCTCCCACCAAAGCTGATGACAGGAGTTCAATTCATGGGACCTGCTAGGAGAGGGCTGACTCACAGAGGCTGTCCTCTGACTGTCACACAAGGCACCGTGGCACGTGTGCACCCATGCGTACACATGTGCACATGATGATAGACACACACAATTTACAGGGCCGTTTCCAGCGAGCTGAAGCACACTTCTGCCCACCAGCCACTTTCCATCCTTCATTCAAAAGCTATCGCATCAGGAGGCGAGGACTCTGCAGCCTGGGGCTAGTTTCCCAGGAGCCCTCTGTTCCCATCTCTACTTTCAGGTAAGAAAGAAGATTTGAGAACCTGGAGCCCATACCATTGTCCTGGGTGGACCAGGCAGGGTACATCTAGAGCCTTCCAGGAAAGAGACGGGGTAGACTTACCACTGCCTTGTCCCAGACAACAGTCATCCGCTCCTCTATACCATTGACGCCCTCGGGGATCAGAGTGAAGTTGTCCTTGCCTACAGCTTTCTGGGCGGTACTGTAGGGACAGTGGCCACTACCTGTGACCTGCAGGTCTCCACTGGCAAGAGCAGAAAGAAGGCGGAGTTACACTCACTGAACATCAGTCTCTGGCATGGGTCACTCAGCACAGGAGTGCTGCTTCAAACCCCAGTGGGTCTAATGGAAGTTCTAAAGGAGGCACTCGGCATCAGGAATTGTATCTGAGTATTTTTTTTTTTTTTTGGTGTTTGGAATTGAACCCAGAGTCTAACACATGCTAGGCAAGTGCCCTACCTGTGAGCTATGCTCCCAACCCATCTTAATAGACAATAATACAATCAGTCACCCAAAGTCAATCTTTCAACTCAAAGCTTGCTGGTACATGTCTACGTGTCCTATATGTCAGAAGCCTCCCATCTGACATCTCTGCATATCACAGGAGAGTCACACATACTGACATGTGTCTCTCAGAGTGAGGTTGCTGGCCTATGGCAGCTGGGGCTTCTGTGCTGGGCTCACAGAACAAATTCTATCTGTGTATAACAGCTAAGGGAAACAGATTTCTGGGTTTGTCATTTGGTCTCTAGAGAGTTTGGAAGCAAGGACCATCGGATGCATCCAAAGCCTGAACCTGGAGCCTCGTATCAATGAGGATAGGATTGTGACTTGGGGCTTATGAATGCAAGCTAAGGCTGTCCTCTGCTTTATAGTATTAGGTTACATAAGTCACTTAGCTGCCAGACACATGCCTAAGATTTGTCCTGTTTAGGACTGTCTGTACTTACATGTTTAGCAAACCCACATCTCACACATGCTCTGTGCTGAGAATGTTGTGAAGCCATGGTGATCTCCAACAGACCGTGGCATGTTGGGTATAGAAACAAGACCCCAGCAGGTTGGGACAGGAGTGCTCCAGATGAGCTGAACCTGCCATTGTAAATCTGACGGCCAGAAGCTATCTCTCCGAGAAGAAAGCTTCCAGCCAAGGTATAGAAGCAGTAAATACCAACTGAGAGACACATGAGAGAGTGCCAGGCAGCATGTGGAGCACAAAGGCCCTGAGACACGGTGCTTTCTTGGGGGGAGGGTGTCACTCTCAGCCCCAGACAGTTAAGCTGGGCAGAGGGAGTCAGCCTGGAGAGAGGCCAGGTGAGAGTCTAGTCAAGGAGTGGGGTCCAGGTCATGCTCTGTCCTCTGGGCTCCACTTTGGGAGGAGAAATCATGGGGGTGTTCTCTTTGGGCCCAAGGATATTTAAAGTGCTAAGCACCATGGACAGTGAATAGGGATGACATCTTGGAAACAGAGGGTTCTGTGGAGACAAAAGGTGCCAACACACTGAGCCAGAGTGGTCATGATCAAGGGGGCAAGACATCATAAGTTTCTATGGACTATGGACACGTTCCTGCTTTTCTCTGAGTTGGCCAAGGCAGTGGGACAGGAGATCCTGGGGAGATGTGGATTCCTTTTGTAGTTTGTAGACGTGTCAGACATTTACAAGCTATGTGCTTGGGTGCTGAGTCGGTACCTGAGTTCACCAGCAAAAAGTGTCTGTATCATGCGGGGACAAAGATTGCCACATGATGTCCGCCCCAGAGTCTCCTTGTTCATTCACACAGTTTCTTATATTAGGAAGTCCTGTCTTAGCCCCAAGTTCAGCCCCAACTCATATCCCCCACAGAGCCCCAGCCCTCTACCCTTCCCAGGGCAGCCTGTCTTCAGCTCACTGTGTGGTCTTGCACAGCCCTCTTCTCTCATGCTGGCTGATGGAAGGGATTGCAGTGGCTGTGCTCCACTATGAGAAAACCACTAGACTTTCCCAGTGTCGGTGGCTGGTCAGTGAACTGCCTCTCATCGGTACTGAGCCACAACGAGCCCTGTGCAAACAGGTTCTGTGCATGTGGCTAATGAGCAAGCTGAGTGGGACAGGGAGACATTACACATGCTGTGACAAGCCCAAGATGACAGACAGGACCAGTATGTGGCAAAGGCAAGATTTGAATCCTGGTCCCTCATCCCTAGTCTTGGAGGCTACCAACCACACCTAATTGTCTAGAACACAGTGGGCACAGAAACGATACCGAAGTGGTGGGAGGAGAGGGCCGATAAATGGGAACAGTCGCTGGGTGGAACATACCCTTAGGTCCAGGAAGAATTTCTGTAGTATTGTTTTCTGAGCACAGACTTGAAGCCTCACTTCTCTAGGGTGCCTAACTAGCCTGTGGTTCTCAGCTGTGGACTCTGGCCACAACCCTAGCCCTACATCCCTGTCCCCAGGGCTCTCACCAGGCCAGCAAGGAGGTCAAGTAGTCAGGAGTGGTGGGGTCTGGACTCAGGGGAGGGGAGGTCACAAATGCAGCTGCCTTTGCCCAGTTCTTGCTCCAGTAGTGGGTGCCATCAGTCCCCAGGCTGGCAGCTATGGGCTCACCGAAGACAAGGGGACCTTGAAGAAGCAAACATATAAACTGGGGTTATAGCCAATAGTGTCCATGCTGACACAAAGGGAGGGCCTGGGGCAGAGGAGACTGACTAGAACCCAACATCCTGGCATCTTCCTCAAGGGTAGTACCACATAGCAACCCTCACTGTGAACACCCAATTCTGTATCCAATTAGGGCAGCTGACCTAGGCCAGCACTCATCTATACCCAGCTCCTGCTATCCCCATACTATTGACTCTGGGACAATAACTTCCTTCGTCCCAACCTACAACTGGCTCTCTTCCCTCAGGCTGTGTGGTAATCCTGAACATAAGCTCCCAGTGTGAGTACTGGACAGAGCCCAAGAGAGGGGAGAGCCAGGTGGAGAGTCCAGGGGATAGGACCCCCAAGAGGGAGAGAGAATGCAGGAGGACCTCCAGTCCATTTCTGACTAACCATCAGATTGTGTGAAGCCCAGAGAAAGGCTCTAAAGCCAGCAAGGAGCCAAGTGGTCTCATCTGGTCCCTGGAAGCAGGGAGGAACATCACTAATGAAGAAGTAAGGCTCAGAGCTTGTCAGGGATTTGAAGAGGCCTCTGATGGGAGGCACACTAGCAGTCAAATCTAAAGCCAATTCTGTACTATGAACCCCACATCACCCCTTTATAACACTAGAGGCCATAGGCTACCAGCTCCTGGGAGACCTCTGCTCTAGAGTAAACGTGGGCATCCCTCCATCACCCCTTGGGAGGACAAGCACCACCTGCCTTTCTTCCTGGCCAGCGCAATGATGTCCGCTGCACTCTTACTCATGACCTTCGTGATATACACAGGGCAATTGATCCGCCCTGCAATGGCAATAGCCCGGAACACGGCTTCAGCCTCCAGCTGGGGACATAGAAAGTACAAAGGTCACAGGAGGAAGGGGACAGCCACCCCTGAACCCACGTCCTTCCAGTCTCCTTAAGTGTCCTCAAACGTGAAACCTTCCACTTAAAAGGAGGAGAATAAAACTGATGAAAAGTGAAAAAAGTTCAGACAAATCTGGTGGGAGAGTTGGAGACAGAACGGTGCCCTGGGCTTGTTTAGAAACACTATGCAGGCTGTGTTAGAGAACACCACCGCATCAAAAGGCACACAAACGGTCATGGCCAATGACTGTCCCCATGACATCAGGGTACGCCCATGACTGACATTGCTTTCTTATTCACTCACTGAGCCTAATTCACTTCATCTCAGCCCCTCTAGAATGGCCATGCTCTCAGGAGCAGCAAGCCAAAGCATGTGCTGTGAACTCCTATTCTTGGTTTTTAACTTACAGTCTGTCAAGGCCTCAGGCATGGCCCCATAGAAGCAATGGTTCAACAAGGACACTAGGGAATGCTTCCGACCCTATCACCTATCACCCATATACCAAGTCCTCAGTGAAGTTCCCCGCCCCCAAGTCAAGACACAAGAGTGTGTGCAGGGCCCAGGGGTGATGCTCCTGAACTCCGAAATAGGCGGAGCCTTTTGTGGCCTCTCTGACTTATTTGCATCCTAGGGGAAAGAGAGTAGAGTGGAGTGGAGTGGAGAGGAGTGGAGAGGACAGAGCCGAGAGAAGCAGGAGGGGCTGGGAGCAACTGGTCTGTCTCAGCTGAAAGGCTCTGGAACAAGCAATTGGCAGCTATAGAGCGCAGAGTGGGAAATCTTTACCTCCTCAGGTCTACTCAGGGCGTGACCCTCGGGACCCGTGATGCCCATCTCCAGGATCCGTTTTTGTTCCTAGAAGACAATCACCAATGAGTTGAGAGAGTCGCTCTTCCCTCCCCTGCTTGACAGGAGGCAGAGGAGGCCAGGATGAGGAGGTTCCCACAGGCCAGTCAGTGGACTGAGGGTGACCAGCTGCTCTTAGCACTCTACCAGCCCTCCCCTCCATTGGTCCACACACATCCTCTGCCCACCCGCAGTGGCACCTGTGTTGTTCTAGAACTCCAGAAACCAGTGAGAGGAAGCACAAGACAGGGCTTGTCTCCTCAAAACTCAGTGGTGGCTTGCCCCCCGTGTGGGGGTGCTAGGAGATGAGAAAGCCTGTTAGAGGTTGGCGGGCACCAAAAGATACTGACGCTTTCCTGTGGGATGGGCTTTCATCTCAGATAGCACTCATTCTGACAAGTGTGAATTTTACAATGCCTGGTTCCTCCCCGGTGTTTTCACACACCCAGACTTCTGCACACACTTGCTTTTCTCCCTGAGTTTTCCCCACACCTGTCTGGACCCTCACAAGAAGCTCCTCAGAGCCTGGTACCACACTCTTGGATCTCCAGAACTATGAGCCTAAACTATACTTCTTTCTTTCTGGGGAAGGGATTAGTTACCCCGTAAGCAGGATGTCACCAGGCAAGCCACCACTGTCCTCTGCCTCTCTCCCTCATGCTCCCTGTCAACTCTCATCCCCTCTTCCGGTTTGCGGCCATGTATGAAGCTGTCAGTATTCACCCTCAAAAGCCTAACAGAGGCCAACATCACACTTGGTGATCTCCAGAACGGAGATCAAAAATAATCCTTTCAAAAGGTGGCTATTTTTGGTTAACAACTTGACTAATCTGGAATTAACTAAAATCCAAGAAGTTGGGTATATACTTATGAGGACTTTTTCTTCATTAAGTCATCTAAAGGGAGAAGACCCACTTTTAATCTGGGCCACACCTTCTGGTGGCAGTCTATATAAAGAACACAGAAGAAGGAAGATTTTGTTCTTTGACCATTCTTTCACTGGTAGGAGAGTCTATTTATTTGAGATTCCAGCATATACTCAAGATCATTTGAGACAGCCAGTCTCATGGACTGAACAACTACTAGAGTCTCGAGCTTTCCCTTGGTAGACAGCCATTGTTGAACTAGGTGTACCATGACATCTAGCCCACTCACATAATAAAATAGTGTGTGTGGGGGAACGGGTGGGTGTGGGTATGCCATCATTCTATTTAGATAGCCCTGACTAACACAAGGAGCTTGGGGAGATGGCTCAATTGGTTAAGTGCTGATTATGTAACTATAAGAATGAGTAAAATCTTCAGAATTCACATATTAAAGAAGCTGGGTGCACATGGCACCCCTCACCCCTCCCTACTTGCAGAACAGTTTTGCTCAGAACCTCACAACAGAGAGGAGAAAACAGATCCTTGCCAGTAGGCACACTGCACACAAGGGAATGTCTCTTATTGTCACATGTAATATGACCCCCAGTGATCAGTTCCTTCCTTCCCCATGCACCCATCTCACTAATAGAGGGTGCACCCCTCTTTACAGTCTACTTTGTAAGGGGGTCCCTTTATGGTAGGAAGGAGAATCTTACACCACTCACCTGAGCTATCAAGTCTCCATTTTCTGCATGGACTAAGATCACAGCTCCCAGGCCCTTGAGGAAGGTGAAGGCTTCATACAGCTAAAGAGGAGAAATGGGGCTGGTGAGAAATCAAGGTGCAGCAATCCATGTCTTTAAAAAGCTGTTCCCCTGCTCACTCCTGCAGCCTCTGCAGGCCCCATGGGTCACCATCTTCCAGATCGAGAGGCAGGAGACTGGGTGGGGCCAAACCAATTTAATCAGAGGCTCATGGTGCCAGTACAACGCCTCCATCCTCTTTGTCTTTCTTCTGAGACACATGCGTGCAGGTGGGGTGGGGGTGGAGGGTCAGAGGCAGGAAGCACCAGTCATAATTTCACACATATGTTACATACTTCCCCTTTCATGCACCCCAACCAACTTCCTGCTTCTAGATACCCTGAGCGTCTGCATCAAAGGCCTCAAGGATGCTAAGTAAGCTGTTATCTACTTCAAGGTGCTTCTTTGGAGGACAGGACACGGAGCCAGTTCTGCAGTAATAGCCAAAGAGCAATTCCTAACTGTCCTTGAATTTCACTGGTATTAAAGCACTCAGCATTCTGACAACCTCTGGAAGGGTGGAGAGAGTAAAAGTCCCAAGTCCAGAGATGCTGGGAAAGATGTTCCCAGCTGCCCAGCAAGCAGCAGGTATGGCATGCTGGCACTGGTGTCCACAGTTTTCTCCAGGAGAAAGAGGGGATCTGATGATGGAGGGAGGGTGGGTGCAAGCAGAAAGCCCACCCTTGGAAACACACAGTGATGTCTTCTTCAGCTCCTTGCACCCTGAGCCAGAGAGCTGACATCCTTCTGATGAGAAAACAGACTGAATTCCTCAGTGCCTTACATCTGTTTGAAGGCCACAGCTTGCCTCTGCAGAGCCAGTGTGCACTGGTCCCCAGCCTCCCCTGAGTCCCAAAGGGAACTCCAATGTCCAGCCTGCAACAAGTACATACATATCCAGAAGGCAACTCCTGAATGTCTGCAATGAGCTCCAAGCAGCTGTTTGTTAATGAGCTGCCCAGAGAATGCTGGGGAAGAGCTATGTGAGGGACACCCCACCAGGGGTGCCAGGCTCCAAACTCTCATCTCTTTTTAGGGAGGAACAAAGGTAGAGGATGGGCAATGGTCATGCTGCACTTCGTACTGAGAGTGAGACCTGAGCCCAGGATGTAAATGTTCCCCCACCCCCTCATCCTCCTGCTCATCACAGCCAGCTCCAGCCTATACTGGTGAAAAGGAGAAGCTAGCAGCAGGGCTTACCTGGCTGTCGGACATCTGGTACAGGTCCTTATATGCCATGTAGACTTGGAAGGAGTTGACCCCTATCACAAGATAAGATGGAGAAAAGCATGTTTGAGTTGAGATGAAGGTCTTCCCAGTAAGTCAATGACCAGGTACACAGTAGTAACTGACAGGAGAGAAGATGCAAGGGGATCCACAGCAGGGCACCCAACCCAGCTTGGGGGTAGGCAGCCAGTCCTGGAACCTTCTAGGAAAGATCAGACCTGAGTTGGATCTGAGAACAGAGGAAGAAGGAAGGGGATAGAGAAGGAGGGGACTGGGAACTGTGCAGGGGGGCAAGGGTGCACATGGTAGGGATAGCCTCCTTTTTAAAAAGCGTCTTCCTCCAACTGAAGCAAAGGGAGCGTGTGCTTCCTGACTGCATTTTTTTAAGTGTAGCACAAATACACAAGGTGAAGTTCAGTGCCAGACCCAGTTCAGACCACACTCTGGGGCATGGCTCACAGGACTTGCAATCAACCGCTATATCTAGTGCATAAGTCTTTGCCCACTAGGGGGTGCCATGGAGCACATTCTGTGATGGCCAGACAGCCCTGAAGCTGCAAGGACATGGGGGTGCATGGGGAAGGCTGAGGAATCCTGCAGGAGGGTGCTGAAGGCTCTAGGCAGAGTGTAGGCATGGATTTAAAAAAGAAGAAAGGAGCAGTCTGGGGGAGCACGGGACAGACAGGAGAGAGCTTGTCATTTCTATACAAGCTGCTTAAGGACAGAGGCCATGCCTCATGGATCACTTTGCCTTGCTCATCTGGGACCTGTGATGTGTGACTGGGTTTGCAGGTAGAATATGAAAACATTTGGGGGAGAGAAAAAAAGAGTCTGAGGCAAAGAATTAAAGGGGATGAGAGGCTTCTTTTGCATTCAGTGACAGAGACAAGAGGCTTCTGATATGTAGAAGACAACCGTCACAAAAATTTCTTCTCTTAAAATATCGGGGAAAATTAGAAATGAAAATTGTGCTCTAAGATTAGTATAAAAATATCAATGACTAATCAAGTATACTCAAGTAAAAATATAATTAGTATATGTATGTGGGAAACACAATATGATGATTAAGAGACTGATCCCTTATAGAGATGGGCCTTTCTGAAAATATAAAACCTCGACAGTCACAGTCACAGAAGCAGCATCACTGTCACCATCGATCTCCAGGTTCATCGGGTGAACTGGAAGCTCAGACACTGACTCTGCCATAGTTTGAACGTGATGTGTTTCCCATGTGTGCTGGGCTCAGGCTGCCAGCGAGTGGACTTTGGGGTCATGACTGGATCCTGAGGGCTCTGACATCCATCCATTCAGGGGGATGCACTCAGTGCCCTACCCTTTCTCCTCTCACTGTGTCCTGAGGTAGTGAGTGGCTCTGCTCCACCCCATGGTTCCCATGATGCTCTGCCTTGCCTCAGGTAGAGCAACGGAGCAACTGGCCTTGGCTGGAACCTCTCAATTTGCAAAGAAATAAAGCTTTCTCTTTGTAAACAGCTTCAAGTTCCCACCCTCAGGGAGTTCATGGTCTGGGCGGGGTCAGGGCTGTGGAAAGACAAGCTCACTGAGTGTTGGAAGTCACGATGGAGCTGAGCTAGGGGTTAACGGGTGGGCAGGAAACCCAGAGTGGCATCTGTGAAGGCCTTCCCCCAGGAAGCACAGCTCAGCTGAAAACAGAACTGACTAAGAAGAGATGATTTAAGCAGAAGAGGGTCCAGAGGGGAGTGCAGGGGACAGGAAGGGAGAAGACCAAGCTGTAGAGCTTAGGGGACATTTAAAATCCTGTACAGGAAGCTTGAGTTTTTCCTACAAGTCACCAATCAAGAAAAGGAAGTGGTTCTCTAGTCTTGGGGAACAATGTCATGAAAACCCAAATCTAAGCAGACAGCCCCTCCCTAACAGTGTGGCAGTCACTTGTCCCTGAAGAGCACCCAGCTCTATTGTTCACTCCCCTGCCCCCCCATCCCTTCCCCTCACAGACACGCAGGAGCTGCTAGGTACACAGAAACTGACTCGGACCACAGAGCTAGGTGAGGACAGCAAGACCACAATGGCAGGTTCTCTTAAGATGACTACATGTGCAGTAAGAGTCACAGCAGCCACCATGGAGGAACTATGCCTTCCTGCGAGCAGGGCACACATAGGCACAGGGAATCTGTGATAAGAGTTAAGGGGACAGATAGTCACACAGGGAAAAAATCCACACAAAAAGAGACCATAATTAGTGATTTAAAAAGTATGATAAAAGCCACAATGACACCCTGGTTTGGGATTAGCAAGGGCACCACAAATGCAGTGGCACCCAGTGGTGTAACATGCAGGAGCCAGGGACTCTGATGTGGGCTATACATGAATGGATGGGAGCATCTTTCAAGAAATCAATTGGCCATAAGAGCCAAGGTCCCAGAAACATTATAATTGTATTTCTCAACATCTAAGGAAATTATAAAAATTGCAAACTAAAGCTTTTGTATGGAGATGCTCACCGAAATGCAATTTATAATAAAACAAACAGGAAACCTAAAAGCCCACTAAAAAGAAAACAGTTGCACAAATTAGCCATTGAATTTCATAAGCAATGCTATTAAAGAGTTACTTGTAGAGGGCAATGTCACTCATAAAACATTAAATGAAAAGAAAGATTCCAAATTACAGTGACTGCACACCATGTAAGGGGAAAAGTTGCTGACATAGACAGGAAATTAAATGCAGTAATACTTAACCAATGTCACAATGCGATCAGAAGCAGAACCAGAGGGGAAGATGTTTGCTTTTCCAGTTTTAATGTATTAGAAACAATGATACTTTCATAATGAGAAAACATAGCCTGTATTGTAAACATTAAAGGTGTATCCCAGCATCCCTTGAATCTCCTGAAGCACAGGTACTTCTTCTCTGGAAGGAACCCTTTGAACTGACCACTCATGTCCTGACTTGTTCCATCCTGTTACCAGTCTTCACTTCCCTTCTGTCTCTGTCTGACCCATTTCCATGCAATGCAATGAACTATTGACCATGTCTGCAATGGGTGGGGTCACCTGGTGTGAGCCTGAATGGGGGAGCCATGTGGGATAGAGAGATGTATGGTCACAAAAGTCATTCACAGAGCCAGACAGACAACCAGTGCTCTAGAAGCAAAGAGCAATGGAAAGGTTGTGCCCCACAAGGCCAGAGTCAGCTTTCAGGTATTTAAGGACTAAAGCAATTCTGACAGGCTAAGGAGAAAGGGCTCTGCTGATCTGGGTCTTGAGAGAGAGCATTTGACAGGCAGAAAAGAGACATTCCTGTGGAGAAAATGACTTGGGTAGAGACTAGCAGTGAGGCAGGTGGAGAGGTTTGCAGCCATGGTCTCAAGCTTCAGGAACAGTAAGGCTAGACCAGCAAAGGCCTCCCATGTCAGGCTATGGAGACAGAACTTATTCTGTTGGATAGGAATGGCTTCCTCAAAGCTTCAAGGAGTACAGGACAGACTCCCTGAAGAGGAAACATGTCCTCACATCACTCAACAGACGCATGTGGCTCTAAGTTGGGCTCACAGAAGACAGTCAGCCCATTCTGGGCTTTCACTGACCTTTGTCCTGCACCAGCACCTCCAGCTCCTCCCGAACACCATCGTACCAGCTTGTGATGTCCACGTGGAGGGAATAGTCACAGCAGGACTTGGTGTCTGCTGCTTCGTGCCACTTCTCAAAGGAAGTCAACAGGCTGGACCCAGGTTCAGGAACAACATGATCAACTGGGGACAGAGAGACATGTGCCATGATGCTTAGATCCCAAGCTGTTCCAACAGTGGCCGTCACCCCCACCACAACCTCATCAAGATTATCATCAGTGCCACAATCATCAATCAACAATACCCACCATCATTCCCATCAGTATCACCATATGGCCACCCTGCTATCATCATCACCACCATCACCCTCCACTACTACCACCATTACCATAACCAACACCATAATCATAACCCACAACCATCAACATGTTCCCACCATCACCACTGTAGTGGTTTAAATAGTAAACCACTACATCCATAAATTTCAGGCATTTGAATACATGTTCCCCAGTTGGTGTCTGTTTAGAGAAGATTAGGAGGTGTGGCTTGTTGGGGGAGGAATGTAACTAGGAGTAGGATTTGAGGTTTCAAGAAACCCCTGCCTTTCCCAGTGTGCTCTCTGCCTGCTGCTCATAATCAAGAAACAGGCTCTCACACTGACTCTGGACTGATAGCAAAGGAACCTGCATAGAACCAAACTAGGCCCTCTGAATGTGGGTGATAGTTGTGTGACTTGGGCAGTCTGTGGGGACACTGGCAGTGGGACTAGGATTTATCCCTAGTGCTTGAAGTGGCTTTTTGGAGCACATTGTTTTTGGAGGGATATCTTGCTCAACCTAGATATGGGGGGGAGGCCTTGGTCTTGCCTCAAGTGATGTGACAGACTTTGTTGACTCTTCATGCTGAGGAATGGATGGGAGTGGGCAGGGGGGAGGAATGTGGGGGGGTGGAAGGAGAGGTGGGAGTGGGAACTGGGATAGGTATGTAAAATGAGAAAAGATCATTTTTTTAAAATTAATTAATTTTAAAAAAGACCTGAGCTCTCGGGATGAAGAGGGAAAAGAGCACCAAGAAATTTGATGTTGGATCCCGGGCTGATACTGAAAGAGATAAGGAATTTAGGAAGAAGCCTGATCTGCACTGGAATAAAGGGAGGGATGCCCTCAGGGTAAGACCCTATCTAGCTAAGCTTTCAACTTGGGAAAAGAAAAAGGACTAATGGATTTAAAAAGCAAAAAAACTGTTGCAAATGTGATCTAAAGGGGCCAAGGTTTACCCCAAGTTGGCAGCTGAACTTAGCAGTGCTGTCCATGTGACTTTGGCTTGAGTTATGAAGTGTACAGAAGTAAAGGGATCCTGGACCCTTCCTCTGAGGTCAGGCATATGGCATGCATGGCCCCTGCATGGCAGTTCTGAGGGGCCGTCTTGTGAAACTAGAAAGTACGCCTGGATTGAATTGGAGACCCCAAGATGTTGGCCATGCCTGAGCCACAGAATATCTGCCAAAGAACCAGCCCAAGCAAGAGAAACAAGTTGCAGACAGAAAAGCCATCGAAGCCCTTTGACATCAGACGTGGAACAACAGGAATTGGAGCTTTCCCTGCTGGGTTTCAGTCTTGCATTGATCCAGTATTTCCTTGCTTGGGTCCATGGACTATTCATTAGAAAAGAGAAAGACCTGAGTTGTCTTATCAGCCAAGCCATACTCTCCTGGTTCTGGTGGGTCAGACATTTGACTCTGTTGGTAGTTGCCTTATGGAGCCTCCAGTATGCTCTGCAGGGACAGGTAAGGCTGGGGAGCTCGAAAATGAGCTGCTTGGAATTGAAGGGCTTAACAAATGAATATTGTAACCAGCTCATGTCTTTTTAAAGAAAACCTCATCACAACAAGATTCAAATTAAAGCAGGTTTTCAAACAAAGCAAAGCAGAGAGAGAAGAGCCTGGGGTCGGAGGGTAGTCCCAGGTCCAGAGGGACTGCAGTGAACTGGGAGGCTTCCTGGCCACGCCACTGCCTCTCTGGCTCACTGAGGCAGACAGTACTTCAGGGAGGTTAGGCTGGGCCCTGTGGCTGAGTTCAGCCAAGGTGGCTGGGAGCCAGAGCAAGGGAAGGGATGCTGCTGCAAGAGGTAGTTGGAGGTCTCCCAGGTCATCCCGCTTACTGGCATGGGTCATGAGTAGAATGCAATGAGTCTGCCTGGGTTCCAGAAGGGGAGCGCCCCAGGGCCCTGATCCAGCCACAGCCTGGAGTGGCCACTGTAGCACTTCCCTCCTGGCCACACATATAGATGCAGAATAGTAAACAGTGTTGGAGATTCACTGGTGATGTGATTTGAGTGAGTCCGTCAAGTACTCAGGCATCTGAAGCTGGGTCCCATGGTTCCAATGCTGGAACTTTCAAGAGGTAAGACCTAATGGAAGATGACTGGGATACTATGTTTGTGCCCATCGAAAGCATTGATACTGGGTTCACTCGGTGAGTTGATGTCTTTACTAGACAGTGAGTTCTACCTTGTGATCTCCTCCAGTCTTACATGGTGTTTATACCATGATGCCATTTACCAGGAGTGTGTGACTCAGGAGTCACAGGACCACTGAGTTGAGGTTCTTGGTGATAACAATCTATAACAAAAGAATCCAGAGCTTGTTCATTATGTAGCATTAGCATATCATTATTGTAACAACACTGATACAGTTACAACTAATATAACCACTTTCTATCTGTGTAACCACAGGCAAATCACTTTGCTCTGTGAGTCTCTTCCACCTTCTGTTGTAACTTCAGCTGCATTCACACTTCAGAATGTTGTTCAGAATGTTGTTTGTATTTAGCTTGATCTCCCTATGATCCAAAGCATTCTTTAAATGATACTCCCTCTGCCCAGCATACTCCCAGATCAAATCTGCTACACTCCTAGGATAAGAAAGGCCACTCTCATGCATTGGGAGGACCTTTACCTTTTTCTTCTCTCTCTCTCTCTCTCTTAGAAAGACACCAAACACACATTTGAACCAGTGTGGTCCAGCAAAGCTAAGAAAAAGGCTTGACACTTTTAAATTTGCTTCATTTTGAAGACCCTAAATGCAGACTTTCATCTCATCCAGAGCATTGAAATCCATGACTCACTAGTCATTTTTAGGTAAGCAACCATAGGGAAGAGTTTAGCAACCTGGGACTCCACTTGGCTTGGGCTATGCACACCCCTGTTTAAATAATAATGTACTTGGCAGCCTGAGACTCTCACCTGCACATATTAAGCACACACACTACACTCTGAACAATGCACCTAGCAACCTGTTAGCCCCTCAGGACCCAGCTGTATCGAGTTTCATGCACACCCCTATCTGAACAATGGAATAGGTTCTTCCTTCCCCTAACAACCATCAATCTTAGGTTCTATTCATTCATGCTCTCTTTATACCCAGGTAAGACACCAGAAAAACCTAACCAACCTGAACTGGTTTGGAGTGCTTATACAGTAAGGCAAACTGTGTTCTCAAAGGGAACTTTTAAGGAGAATCTCCTATTTCTCACCTTATGTCTATGCATACTTGAGAGTGTATATGATTAGAATCAGATGCACTATGGGAAGGGATATGTACAGTAGAAAAATAACTATGTGACCTAATCTATCAATCAAAACAGAACCACCCTCACTATGGCTCTTAGTAACAAAATTCCTCGGATCCCCATAAAAATAATGGGGCTCTTGCATGTCTTCCTCATGTCTCCTGCAGTGTATTCTGACATGTTCCAGTTCTGAGTTGAATCACATGTCTTTGCTACATTTGCAAACCTATGGGAACTTTGTTTCAATTCCTTGAATAAGAGGCCAAGAACCTGCAAACACCAACCTGACTACACCACGTGGGTAACAATTTCACCTTGATACAGAGTAAAGTAACTTTTAAAGGTTTAATGCCCTTTTATCTGAACTCTTTTGTGCTGGACAAGAGGCACACACAGCAATGACCTATATTGATTGCAACAGGGTGTGGTGAGGAGTTTACACAGAACTCTGAGTACAGGGCTTGGTGAATCAAACACCAGTGTGTATGAACCGTGAGGGGAGAGCTCACCGCCCACGTCCCTAAGGCCAGGGACAGTGCCACTCACTGATCATTGTGGTTCCACCCGCCAATGCTGCTTTGGTGCCCTGGAAGAAGTCATCGGCTGAGGTCATGCCCTGGCAGGGCTTCTGCAGGTAAGTGTTGACATCGATGCCCCCAGGAATGACCATTCGTCCATTGGCCTCAATGGTTTTCACCCCACCAGGAACAATCAGGTTCTCTCCTATTTGTCTAGAGGCAAATAACAGAGAAATCTTTAGTTGTTTAAAAGAAAACCAAGCATGGCAGCCAACTGTACAGCGTCAACTCCTCTGAGTCCATGTTTCCCACCCAGGCTGACACAGGGCACTGGGCCAAGAAGGAGAACTCAGATACAGAACACCCAGGGCTTAGAGTCTGCTGTAACATTTGATAGCAGCCTAGGCCAAAACCAGAGGCACCACAGGGCTGGTCACTTGGCCAAGCTATCTAGAAAACTCCAAGAGGGGAGATGGCAGAGCTGAGAAGAAACCAGCTTTTCTACAAAGGGGTCAGGCCTAGGGTACTTTATGTTTTTTTGACAGTCCCCTAAAGGATACAGAGAAGAGCCACTGAGTGAGGCAGTGATAAGTCCTATCAGTTCCACAGGACTTCACAGACACTGGTAGGTACTGAAATGTGTCCCCCTAACATTCTTATGTTGAAACTTTAACCCCATAAACTCAGAATATGGCTGTAGTAGGGCAGGGTCTTCACAGAGGTAAAATAGGTCACTAGGGTGAAGCCTAATCCAATAGAACTAGAGTGTCTATACTAAGACATCAGGAGGAAGACAGCCAACAGACATACAAAACTGTGACACCTCTGAACTGTATCCGTGATCAGAATGGCAGACCTCAGTGGTAAACAATAGCTCTCTAAGTGGACTTAAGAACTGCCCAAAAGAGGGAAACCATGTCTGGGACTGAAAACCTAGCCAACCACCCAGAGCTAGTGAAGTCCTGGATCTTGGAGGAGAACCTCAAGTCACTACTAAACCAGCATAACCCCTAAAAACAATCTAAACGTTTGTCCTCATGCCCACAGGCAAGTGTAGTCCTCAACCCTCATCTAAGACACGTCTCTTTACAACAGATAGAGACCATGACAGAACCACAACCGATCAAAATGCAGAGCTGTGGAGCCCAGTCCCAGTGGACGCATCTATAAAATACTCCCTCGCCCAAGAAACAGGAAACGCTGCACAAGAGGGGGTGGAAAGATCGTAAGAGCCAGAGGATCGATGACTTTCTTCTGAGACTGTGTCTCCTAGTAATGTCAAAAGCTGCACCCATAAAGTCTCCCTGACATAACTGTCCAAACGTGAGCTGAACAAGGATGACAGCAACTGATATGCCAAAGGGGGACAGAAAAAAGTCCATGAAGACTCAACCCTGCACAAACTACAGGCAATTAAGGAACGCTGAGAGTAGGAGACATAGTGTGCCCAGGGAAACTCACACCAACTGGTTATCAAATACCAAATGGCCGGCCCTGAAAACACATACAAGTAGAATTGTAAAGACTAAGCAGGCTATATCTGGGAATATGTATGTATATAAGTATACATATCCTCATGTAATAACAATTCACGAGAAAAGAGGCGATGAATTTGAAAGCAGTCAAGGAGGGATATATGGGAGGGTTTGGAGGGAGGAAAGGAAAGGGAGAAATTTAATTATATTATAACTTCAAAAATAAAATAAGACAAGTCACTTTTTTAAAAAAGACATTAAGACAATGAAGCACACAGAGGGATAAGCCTGTGAGGACACGGGGCCAAGATAGTATCAACGACCAAGAGAAGCCTTTATAGACACCTGCCCTGCCGTACCCAGACCTAGGACTCTAGCTGAGCAAATCAATCTGTGTGTTGCAGCGCTGGGCTGTGGGATGGCATTACATGGACTGGGCATAGCGCCCTCACCTGAAATCGGAGTACAGTTTTAAACAGGCAGAAAAGCTTCCAGGGCTACCTGCAAAGCTTCTGGCAAATGATAACTGCCAGAGGTACTCCTAGCTTCCCGGAGGGCTGGACCAACATGACCAAGTGTGCTATGTTGGCCAGCAATCTGGTCCCTACTTTAGATAGAAGCCCAGGAGGGTACATCACAACAGGTCTGGGAGGGACAACCACAGCAACTAGTAGCCTGGCCCCTGTGGAAATGTCAAGGCAACCAGAGACAGTGTCCACCAGAGCAGGATGGGAGCTCAGCCCCTTCCAAAGTCATCACTGGGATGGCATCACTAAATCCAGGTGGCACCAAATTTACTTGAAAAGCCAAATCCAGATGCTCCAAACTCCCCCTGACTTTTATAAAGTGGATAAAGACATCCGTAATGGAGAGGAGAGTATTGCCGTGGTGACCATAACGCCTGTCCCAGTAAGCACTCAACCCAGGTACAATGCAAAAGCCTCAGGCCTCTCAAGTAAGAATGGACAGAGTTAGGATGAGCAGGACCAAATGAGCAGGCCCACAGAGTGACTACCACAGCTGGGTTCTCCCAAGGAACCCTGGCATCACACAGGGAGGCCTGTCAAGGGGACATCCAAACCCTAACTGAGACAGCTGTCATGAGAGCTGTCTGTCTCCCTTCCATAGTTCCCATCTGAGCGCACAATCTCTCCTCCAAATACTTGGGATCCTGTGGAAACCGAAGGGGGTTCAGGAGGACACATGGCTCATGAAGGCTACAAGTGGCCCTATTGAGCACTAGGCCCCTTCTGCAGAGCTGAATTTCCTATTCATGCCATATGGATCACCTCATTTAGTACCCAGTATGCGTTTAACATGGAAGGGCAATGATCTAAATATGACCCCCCGACACACTATAGAGGCAGCACAACCCAAAGAGGTCACTGTGCTGCACCTGAGGGTCCACAGAACCCCAACCTGCATGGCTCAGCACCTTGCCAAGGTGCCCAGAAAGCATTCATGGTAGGGCCCATTCTTTCCTCCCTACTAGCTCTGTAGTTTTCCTAAACTGGAAAGAAGGGAGGCAGGAGCCAGCCCACAATCCTAAGCCCCACCTTTCACTGTGCTTTGCATAAGGAGTCTCTTCTAATGCACCCCAGCATTTCCAGCCTCTTCCTCATCCTAAGGCACACATGGCCCCAGGCTGGTCCTACTGACAGGACACCTTCCAACCTAATACTCACCTTTCCCAACTTTTCCATGCTCCCCGACCCATTTGCTCATGTACCAGATGCCCAGAGTGGCCCTATGATGACCTTCTTCTCTCCTCCCTCTCTCCTCATCCAGACCCCAAGGGAAGAGTTGGGTAGGAAATCCAGGCCACCCCATATCAAAGGCAGAGAGCAGCAATGCTCTGTCACAGCCTCAGAGACAGATGTGATCTGTCACAGCCTCAGAGACAGATCTGTTGTTGTGGATTGAATGGGTCCCTCAGAGTTCATGAGGAAGCCCAGCTACCACCCACTCCATTCTACACTGACACAGCTGCTAAGGATGTATTGAGGTTTAAATGAAGCCCCAAGGGTAAATCCCTAATCTATAAGGACCAATATTCTTCTACTAAGACAGCTATTCCTATGTCACACAGAACAACTGTGGACATAGCAAAAAACAAAAAACAAAATGGCCATTTAGAACCAAGGACCATGGCCCTGCCAGAAATCAATCACTGGTGGCACCTAGGTTCAGGACCACCAGTCTCCAGAACCAGTAGAAATAAATTCCTGTCTTTCAAGTCACCTGTGACATTTTGATACAGTAGCCTAGAGCTGATCTTATCCTTGGTTGTCATGAATAGGACAGAAACTACAGGGACATCAGGAAAAACTCCAACACCAGGAGGCCAATAGTCCCCTTCTTTTCTGGTACACTCAGCCCATTCCCAGAAACTGACAGGTAAAAGACAGAACTAAAAATTCAAGCAGATGCTATGGGTGGGATATGGGTCCCACCCTTAAGCTATACTGCAGGCAAGCTGCTACTCCCATAACAAGAGCTGCACATCTGCATCAGACACCTGAGTGATGAGCATCTAAGAAGCAGAAAGTAGGGGATGTACAGGGCCTTCATGCATGCCAGCCCCTGCTGCACCCACAGTCTGACCTCCCGCCCTATATGCCTGACATGCAGAAACACAGGAGATTGATTCAGGGCAGAACATCAGCCTTCCATAGGGTGTAAGGCCAAGGAGCCTAGAGGCGCTGAGTTCTTAAAAGGTCTGTTCTGGCCAACCCACTTTATGAGTCCATCTTCCAGGTAGACGTCGGCATAGAAGGACTGGTCATCGTTGATGATGCGTCCGCCTCTGATGAGAAGCCGGTCACTCTGAAAAACAAAGCAACATGTTAGATTGCTGGTGAGACAAGACCTCTATGTTCTTTTAACTTTGGGGGCCTTTAAGGATTTATTTATTATTTATATTTTATGTGTATGAGCATTGTTGTGATGATTTGAAAAAGAATGGCCCCCGTAGGTTCATATATCTGAATGCTTGGTCCTTAGTTGGTGGAACTGTTGCTGGAAGGATTAGGAGGTGTGGCCTTGTTGGAAGAGGTGTGTCACTGGGGGTGGGCTTTGAGGCTTCAAAAGTTCATTCTAAGCTCTCTCTCTCTACCTCCAACTCGCACATCATTATGCAACTGCTGAGCTCTGGGGCCAAGCCTACCTGCCTGCCTAACGTGTTCCCCACTATGGTGGCAATGGATTCACCCTCTGAAACTGTAAGCAAGCTCCCAATTAAATGCTTTCATCTATAAGTTGCCTTTGTTGTGGTGTCTCTTCCCAGCAACAGAATAGTAACTAAGACAAGGCTTTTGCCTGCATTTACAGTTTGTTTACCAACTGTATGCAGTGCCCTTGGAGGCCAGATGAGGGCATCAGATTCCCTGGAACTGGAGTTACAGATGGTTGTCAGCTGCCATGTGGATGCTGGGAATCAAATTTCAGTCCTCTGAAAGGAGAGCTAAGTACTCTTAGCCACTGTACCACCTCGCCACACCCTGTTCCCTTTAACTTTTGATATAAAACTTCAAATATCTTCAACAGCAAAGGCAAAGACAGAGCACTGAGTGAAGCCCTGAGATCCATGCACAGCCCCTCCTCTGTCTGATGTCCCACCATTCTCGGCTTGCCGCATTTCCCACTGTCAAATGTTTTTTGTTTTTTGTTTTTGTTTGTTTGTTTGTTTTTTGATTTTGCAGTGTATTTAAAAAGCTTTTTGCTTTACTTTCATTAATAGTGGGAGGGAAGGGATGTGTGCATGTGCTTTGTGTGCTTGTGGAGGTCAGAGGTCAACTTCCAGAAACTGGTTCTCTCCTTGCACCTTTACATAGGTTCTGGGAATTGAGCTCAGGTTGTGGGGCTTGTGTGGCAAATGCCATTACCCACTGAGCTGTTTCATCAGCTCCTGATGAATATTTAAACAAAAAACCAACCTTACCACATCATTCTACCCATAGAAACTTAGGACACATCTCTGTTCAGGGCATGGAGGGGCAGTGTTTGCATGAGTGTGCACAATTGCCCATGCCTGTGCAGAGGACATAAGTCAATACTGGGTATCTTCTTCAGTCACTCTCCACTTTAGTTTTTGAGACAGAACTGTTCCACTGAACCTGGAGTTCATGAATTAGGCGAGGCTGGTTGACCCGTGAATTCCAGGGATCCTCCTGTCTCTACCTCCACATCACTAGGATTACAGGCACACTCTGCCATGCCTGGCTTTTTACGGGAGTGCTGTGGATACAAACTCGAGTCCTCTGCTTTCTTGGCAAGAATTTTACCAACTGAGCTATCTCCCCAATCCCTTTTAAGGACTTTTAAAATAAACTATAAGCATAATTTGCAATTCCCACTAACCCCATTAATAGCGCTTCCTTTAACCCAATCCCCTGTCAGACCATATTCAATTTTAACTTGTTCAGAAATGACTTTCCACTGGGGAAGGGGGGCAGCCTCCAGTGCACCTGCACTGAGTTCTCTGACTCCCTGCTGCCTGCACTAGCTCCTCCCTTGTGACTTCCGCTCATTAGTTGGAGAAACTAGGTCATTTGTAAAATAAGAATTTCTTAAGCCACTTTTTAAATATGATCATAATCATACTCAAAACATAATAAAAGATAATGAAAAGATTAAACCTCCTCCTCCCCTCACACATAGTCCAGGGCCAGACATTCTGATGTTATAACTCTATAACAGCCATTGTGCCAACATCGCCTGCATGGGCCACATGCTGGCTAATTGATTTTTTTCAGTTCGCAGTCAGGGTCAGACTCTGAAGAGACAGAGGACAAGGGAGCATCTGGGTCTGCTCTCCTGGGCTGATGGATGAGATGTAGATGTTTAACAAGCCACAAGGTTGATGGGGGTCAGGAGGGCAAGAGTGGACCTTCCAAGTTCATCGGGGGATTAGGTAGGGCAGGTTCAAACCCATAAATAAGCTGAAGAAGGCTGGACCACACAAAGTATTGGAAAAGGAGAGGTCTAGGGGGACAGTGTTAAGAATTCCAGACACACTGAAGGCTACGTGAAGCCCAGAGGTAGCAAACTAGAGAATTCTGCCTTTTTTTTTTTTTGCCATAAGCACGTCCCAAGTTACTACGTGTTCTTCATGATTCTGATTTGAAATGCCTATACAATATTTTGCTTTGTGGATACATAATTGTGTTATCATTTCACTAACAGCTTTCTTCAGCATTAAGATTTGGTCATTTGTAGTTTTGAGGCTATATATTTCCCCCATGTGTTTATTTACAGTTTCCATGATGCCCTCCCCCGAAGCCGCACCTTAAACCCCATCCCTTGAGAAGGGAGAGTTTTAAAGAGAATAGAAAGAACCCAGTCTCCTAAAGCAAGGCCTGACGGAACCACCTGGGGGAGAGCAAAGGCTCTAAGGGAAACCTAGAGAGCCAGCAGAGGAAGGAGAGAAAGAAGGCAGATGCGGAAATACCAAACACAGTTAGTGTGGATCCAGTTAAACAGTGCAGTTGAAGCTGGAACCTGCTGGAACCCTGAAATGCTGAGGACAAGCTGATGGTCCCTGTGCCATGGCAGCTACTATGACCGGGAAGTAGAAGATGAGCAAGCCCAGCGAAGAGTTAATGCTAAGGAAGCTGGGGCTCACTGAGCAGAAGCAAAGTGTGAGATCTTGCAGCTGGCAACAGGGTTCAGACTTTGCTCTGCCAGCATCATCTGAGAGAGCATCACATTTTGCCACCTGCCAGCAGAACCTATATACCACACCTGCTTTCTGTTTTCCTGGCCCTTTTGAGAGTGTATGCCACATGGGTTATACCCATGTCTGGCTAATGTGTGGCTTGCCCCATTAGATTTCAAACTGCTGTTGCAATAAAACACTGGCCAAAAATAACTTGACAGAGGAAACTGTTCACTTCAGCTTACACGTCCAGGTTATAATCTATCACTGAGGAAAGTCAGACCAGGAACTCAGGGCAAAAGCCTAGGTGATGTGGGATTCCCCTCCGTATGCTGTGAATATCATTGGTTAATAAAGGAACTGCTTTGGGCCTATAGCGAGCTATAAGGGAACAGAACTAGGCAGGGAAAACTAAACGGAATTCTGGGAGAAAGAAGGCCGAGTAAGAGAGATGCCATTTACCCCTACGGGAACCAGACAGAACATTAGCCAGTAAGCCACAGCCACGTGGCAATACACAGATGACTAGAAATGGGTTAAATTAAAATGTAAGAGCTAGCCCAATAAGAAGCTAGAACTAATGGGCCAAGAAATGATTTAATACAGTATCTGTGTGGTTATTTGGGGGCTAAGTGGCCAGAAACTAACTAGCAACCTCCTTCCAACACCTAGAGTCAGGAACCATGGAGGGAAGCTACTTATTGGTTTGTTCAATGACTTCTGTTACGTCTAGCTAGCTTTCCTGTTTATCCCAGGATACCTACCTAGGGATGGTGCCACCCACAGTGAGCTGGGCCTTCCCACAATCTCTCAATCAAGATAGTGTCCCAAAGACTTGCTCATGGGCCAATCTGATGTTGGCAATTTCTCAACTAAGTATCCCTCTTCTCGGGTGATCCTAGGTTGTATCAACTTGAAAGTAAAACCTAACCATCACAGAACCATTTATGGAAGGAAGGAGGGAAGGAAAGAGGAAAGGAAGGAAAGGTGAATAGAAAAATTAAGGATGGATGGATGGATGGATGGATGGCAAGATAAATGAATTATTGGGTGGATGAATAGATGGGTAGATCAAAGGATGACAGATGGATGGATGGACAGATGGATGAATGGATATACTGAAAGATGATGGGCAGATAAGCATCCTGAGTTGCCTGAACTGGTTCTTGAAAGATGACTGGGTAAGCTTTGAGTGAAAAGAAATGACAGCATTTGTTAAAGGGAGAAAAGTGTGGAGCAGCCCTCATTTCCTGTCTGAAATGTCTTTAAAGCGATTTGTTCAAGGTCAGTCACTCTCAAGTCCAACCTCCTGTCCTGTTCTCCTAATGCAGCAGGCAATGAGGATGCTGCAACCCCATGAGACCTTGGAGAGCAGTACAAACATCAGCTAGAAGAGGACTGGGCCCTGCATGTTGAGGCAGCACCGACAAGTGGGAGGCCAGGTTTCCCAGCACCAGAAAGCAAGCAAACATGAGTCACCCACAGCTGGCACACAGCAGGGAGTAGTGTCTGTCTTGTCACATTTAATAGTGGGTTTCTCCGACACAGCCTGAAAGGATGTATTTAAATGCAGAGTGTGCCAGTGTGCCGGGTCAGCCCCAGCCTGTGCTATGCTTCCAGAGTTACGTGGCAGAGCCTGTCTGTGCTCAAACACACCCCTCCATCTAACTCCAGATAGTGTACGTGGGAGGTACCACCGAGGGACAGGCACCAGGAAATCTGTAGAAGAAAAAGTATATACAAGGCAAGAACTGATGTATCTTGTCTTCCTCCGTTCCTGAAAATGATTGCTACTCTGCCTTTGACAGTCCTCTCTCTCCCGCCCTCCTGAATGTGTGTATGTGTGTGCACGCGCGCGGGCATGCAAGTGCACGTGCGTGTGCGTGTGTGTGTGTTCATTTCTGAGGCAGTGCATGTGCATGTGTGGTGGGTACATGCAGATGTGTGGAGGTTGAGTATCATATTCCCTAATTTGATCTCACTCTTTTGAGACAGTCTCTCTTTGGCTTGAACGTTTCCAATTAGGCTAGGCTGGCTGGCCTATGAGCCCCAGGGATCCACCTCCCACAGTCTTCCCTATGCTGTGATTATAGGCTCGCCACCATGTCTGGCTTTTTTATGTGGCTTCCAGGAACCAAATTCTTCCGCACCAGCCCTTACCAATTGAGCCATCTCTCTTGTCTGGCTTTTTATGTGGTTTCCAGGGACTAAATTTACTCTTACACTCCGGCGGCACTTACTCCCCAGCCCTTAACAGCCATTTTCAGAGCCATTTCTGCAAAACTCCAGCTCAGGCACTCAGAAGATGCCATCATGGAGTAGGGTTCCCAGGGACAGCAAGTCCAGTAAACCCTGCCTGACACAGCATCAAGGCTTCTCTTCAGGACAGCGTGTGATGCATGATGAAGACTCCAGAGAACTTAATAAAGCCTTTGCAAACTCACACCATCCATGAGCAGAGTGGGGGTGGGCCAATTTAGTGGAATGATTTCCACAGAAGAAATGCTGGGAAAAGCATTTTGACAGCATATTCTTTGTGGGTGATGCATGGAATGGTGGTGTGTATCAGACAGATCAAACACGGGAACATGGGTGGTCCAGCTTTGCACAAATAATCGAGGCGCAGGTCAGACTCAAGGACCCTCAACTTACTGTCCACATGGGATCCACCAAACCACACTGCTGACACATTTTCAAACATCTTCACACTTTAGAATTCGTGGCACCTCATGAGCAGATGGATTTTGGAAATATTCTTTGATCCAAGGGCCTTGTGTTCTAAAATTCCTTTTTCTCACTAGTTAAAACTTATACAAGGACAAAGGAGATAGCTCTGTCAGTAAAGTTGTGCTTGCCTTGCAAGCTCAATGACATGAGTTCCATCCCCAGAATCCACATAAGGAAGCCCAGGAGTGGTGGCACATGGTTGTCATCCCAGCATCAGGGAGGACACAGGCAAACGCCTACAGCTCATGGCAGCCAACCTAGTATAACCAGTGAAGTACACACAAAGTCAGTGACTTTAAAAAAAAAAAAAAGACAAGTGGCACCTGGGAAATGACACTCATGACACTCAAGGGTGTCTTCTGGCTTCTATGCACATAACATACACATGTTCATATACACACACAAAAAAAAAAACTTTGCAGAAACAGTTGTTTGTGGAAGGGTTATGGATAGCTGAAAGAAACAGGTTTTGGTCCTTAAGGGCATTCAGTCTAGTGGGGGACACTAACTCCCAGCCTTTGCAGCCCAGTGTGGCAAAGTCATGATGATAGAGGGATAGGAGGCAGAGTGGAGGTCTCCACTCACGTCCCTGCAGGAGAAGAAAACACCCATTCCCAGCCTGAATGAGTGCCACGCAAAGGAGGAAAAGGGTTCCAGGGAAAGGGGGTCCCATGAAGAAAGGAGCCAGGCTACATTCCAAGGAGGGAGTCTCATAAGGAAAGAGACATGGGAAGCAGAGGTCTGGGGGTGGAGTCTTTTAGCTGAGTATAGTCCCCACATATATAAAGAGATGTGACTCTAAGACCACCCACAAACGCCACAATCCACATGGGTTTCACTCTCTCAGATAAATGGTGCAATATTAGCATCCAACCTGTATCCATCCTCCCAAATATTTATGTCATCCCTGGGTTACACCTAACACTGAATCCAATGGAGACACCAAGGCACTAGTCATTAGGCTGTGCTGTTTAAGGAATATAGACAACAGGGTGGGGTGGGGTGTTGCAGGTGCAGAGTACCATCTGCCACTTTCCATCTGTGGTTGACTGAAGCATGAAACACTGAACCTGCAGATGTGGGAGCTGACTATAACCTCAGAGTAAGGAATATGACGTGACATGAAGGCCCTTCATGATGGTAACATGGGAGGGGAAACTAAGATGAAGTGGAAGGTCACTGGTTATCTTATATTTTCCTTACAGCTGAAGGTAAGGCTGAACATGTATCAAGGAACCCGGAAACTGAGCGCTGGGACATGGTCTTCCGGAAAATGTCAAATATGTATATACAATAAGGAATGCGAAATCAAATGTGATGGCATAGTCACACCACCAATGGCTTATCACTGGGCTACTCATAATTTCTAGGAAGTTTTAAGGACAAATAATAAAATGTTGGAGAAAAAAAGGAAAACACAACTCTACCTGAAAGTGACTGGAGGGCGAATGAGTCTTTCTGAGAGCAAATGAGCCTGGGTGTCCCCCATGTCATCACTGCAGTAAGATGCATACCTTCCTACACACACACACACACACACACACACATTGTTAAGCTACCCACACCTTATAGCCGGTCCTGTGCACCGGATCCCTACACTCCCAGGAACTATCCTGGCGCCACATAGTATTCAGCAAGTCTTTCTTTCTCCGGAGCCCTTGCCTCCCTGGCTGGAGAGGGACACCTATGGAGGGCAAGGTCCACAGAAGGTAGGGTAGGGGCTGCTGAACACCTCTTTCGAAGGGTCTGTCTGAACATGGGCAGCAATGCCATATCTACTGTCAAGAGTCTTGTGAGTTAGAGTGTAGCCAGGGCCAGGGGAAGGACTTCTGCCCCAAGCCTGGCATTATCTGCTACCAGACCCACTGGAGAGGGGGCACGCTGGCAGGAGGCCTTTTTTTCTCCTCCAGATGGGAAGTATTTTGTGGAGTTCTGCTACAAAAATTAGCTCAACACTTCAGGCATTCTTAGCCACACAATAGAAAAATCATTCACATTATGACTCAGCTAAGGATGGGTCTAGAACATAAAGCATGGTAGTTCCCAAGAGGCATTGCACAATCCCATCTCCCATGGGGTTCAGCTCTGATCCCACACAGTGAGGATGAAATCAACCCTTTCCACAAAGGCAGCTGTCAGAAGCTGCATAAAAACCCACTATGATCTGGGACTCGTCACAGCAAAGCGGTGCTATTCTTACCTAACTAACATTTATCCAAAAATGACTGGCTGGTCAGCTGTGCCATCCAAAAACTAACAAAACATTAAAGCTGTGATTAGACAAGAGAGACAGTGATTGAGTCTTCAGAGAGGGGGGGGCTTGGGTTGGGCTCTCAAATATGAGTGGAAATTTACAAAGCTGTAAAAGCAGGGAGGTGAACACTTCCATAAACAGAGTGTCTGCAGGCACAGCCCTCAGGGATGAGCCTCGAGGAGCGGCGAAGGTGCTGTCCGTGGTTCTGAAACATGGTCCACTGGGCACCTTGGCTCCCCAAACCTGGAGATCCTTCTCTCCCCCACCGCATTCGGCACTGCAGGCCCTTGTTGCTTTTCTATCTGGGCTGGCTAGAAATTCTTTTAATTTTTTACATCCCCGAAGAACTAAAGTAAAAATGGCTTGTTTAATGACGGACGTCATCAGCTTCAAATATTGCCAAATCTCCCTTTCAGCATTTTAATTCTCCAACGGGTGGATATGAGCCCCTCCCTCAGCTACTGCTGAGGTTGGTCACTGGGGTCAGTGATTGAATGTCGTCACTGGTCCTTAAGTCACAGATTCTGGGAAGGCTCCCAGATTCACAAGCAGGAAAGAGAGGAAGGCAAAGATCAGGGTAGCTGAGCAGTTGCTCCCACTCAGAGAAAGGGGGTGGGACTTCCTCTTTAAGGGGCAAGCATAGAAACTAGCCTCACATAGACCATGGAGGAAATAGACCTGTCAGGAAATGAACACAAGTGGAGTTGATTTCTCTTATGAAAAGGGGGAAAATGGAGCTGGAATTAGAAAGTTATTAACCCTCCAAATCCTACCAGTGAGCAAGGCTCACATTCAAAACTCCAAACTTCATTAGGGTAGGTGTTCACACACATGCAGAGAGAGAGAGAGAGAGACGGACAGACCACAGCCCAGCACCAGGCCTACTACCTAACCTCCAAACTATTCTGGGTGACGTGTAAAAAATTTCAGGCCAGGTGCTCTTAGCAAAATTCTTGCTGTCCAGATGTAAGTAAAAAATGACATCACTGAATATCCCCAGATCTCTGGGTGTCAACTCTCTGCAGCAGGTTATGATTTAACTCCGAATTGTGACACCCCCACCCCCCCACACACACCCTGATCATGCTTTGCCATGGCTGTGGACCAGCCCTGTGAATAGGTTTGACCAGCAAGAGGAGAGACTAGGATGCACGAGCCAAGCAGGACTTTCAGACACAGATGTTTTAGGCCAGCCCTCTCTAGTCTGCCTCCCGCAGGACCCATGTGACCCCAAATGAGATGTTTGACCCAGACAGCATCCCGGAGATAAACCTAGACTAGCGGTGCCACTGTCACCCCTGATGTAGTAAACATCACTGTTGTTTTCTGCAGAGTGTGGGTGTTTGCTGCACAGTACAGCATCACAGTGGACGATTGCACAGGCTGGCTGTGGTCTGAACAGCCCAAACACTTCACACTGCCACAGTGGGGCTCCTACCCTCAGTAGCCCCTCCATACCTTCCACCAAGCTGCCTGGCAGCAGCAAGTACCACCACACAGCTGCACACATCTGTTTATTCAGTCACACAAATTATCCTTGTGGCAGCCTCTCCATCCACAGTCCGGAGAGACCCAGGGAGTGGAAACCAGTGTGGGACTCAGTCTAATTAACACCCACTCACCCTTCCTTTGCCTGGAAGGAAGCAGGGTGGTGTTTCCCTTTTGAATCATAAATGTAGATGGGCCCCAGGGAATAGAGCTCAGGCCTGTTTCCATGGCAACTACAGCTGTAACAGCAGGATCTCAGGCCCATTGTACTGGTCAATGTTCAGGAAATGCTCATATGACAGAATTATCTCTGTGTAAAATGGCACATCCTCCAAAGACCCCACTGGACAGGTCATTCATGCTGCCTGCAAAAGGTGGCCCTAGCCTAATCCACATGGGTCTCCATTTCTATTTTTAAGTCTTAAATCCCCATAGAAAGCAAGAGAAGTTGCTACAACTGGGGAAACTCAGAGAAGGCAAGTAGTTTGCTCCAAGTCACATAGCCAAGAGATGGTTCCAGAATTTGAACCTTGTTCCACTTGGCACCTATACAGTAACTCGCCCCTTCTCTTACTCCTGGGGGATATCTAGAAACAAAGATATCTTCATTGTCCCTAATGCATGAGCCTCCACCCCACCCAACCCCCTATTAAATAGGTTAAGCAACAATAGACCCTCCAGGTCTGTTGTGTCATTTATCCAGGGCACACCCCACCTCACACTTCAGCTAACCTCCGCTGGGAATGTGCTCCAAGAGGCACATTGAAAAAGCTCTGACCATTTTGAAGGGTGCTCTCTCTGGGAGTCAGACACTAGTCATAGAGCCCTCCTTAGCTAAGAACACTGGCAATACCTCATTATCTCACCGAACATGTGTGTTACTGGCGAGCATCATTTTCCATGGACACCATACAGAGTCCAGCCACCCTGACCCTGTCACAGGTGTGTGCCAACCTGTGCTCCAGTACCCATGCATGACACAGAACTGATGTGGGTTCATCTATGTGAGCAACGCGTGGCATAGAGTCCTTCTGTGGGGAGCCGAATCATACGGAGATGTGTGTTTCCAACTTCAGCCGCTCCCATCTCCCACGCCATCTTTACCTGTCTTGCCTGCTGCCACAGAACACATGAGACTGGTGGCTTATTAAACAGTACAAGTTTATTTTGCTTGTGATCGTGGAGACTGGGAAGCCCAAGAGTCTGGTGCCAGCCTGTGACAGGATCGGTATGCTATCATCCGAGGTGAAAACAGAACGGCCAGGGAATATGACCAGCCAAGGGTGTACTCATCTCCATGCCGACTACACTGGTCCACTCAGAAGGGCGCAGCTTCGTGGCATCACCACTTTCTGTTAGGCACACTTCCCTTATTATCTCTTATGAGACTCATGTCCAACCAATGCACTGAGGATCAAGCTTCCAACATGGCAAACACAACATACCTGGAACCTAGCACTGTCTTGTCCCCATACCACCTGATGCTTTCACCTTCTACTGCACCCAGCCTGGGCTGGCCCTCACACCTGCCTCCCTGCCACCTCTCTCATTTCTACCATGTGACACCCAGAGTGACTTTCTGAAGCACAAACCCAATTGTCTGACCTCAACCCACAACCTTTCAGCAGCATCTCCATCCACAGGAGATGAGAACCATCATACTCACCTACGAAAGCCACCAAGACTTTGTTTGTGACATCCTGAAAGGGTGGGTCACTTGCCAGGTCTGCTCAGCCTGCAGGTCCTTGCCTCCCCATCTCCATCCGTGACCTGGCTCTAGTACCCTGCGGAGCTCCCCCAGTGAGACGTCTGCACCTTTGGCTGCACATTCAGGGTGCTCCATCTTTCAGCTCAGCCTTATTGCCTAGAAGACAGCTCCTCCACTTGGTGCTGAGACTTCAGCTTACCACCCCCCATGTCACCTCTGCAGGCTATGCTCCTCCTCTGTAAATGGAAGCAGTCAGATCTCTGGCCTCACGGGATTACCTGAAGATCTAGAAGCCCACAAGCTGCCCACACACTGAACATCAGCCTAGGAGATTCCAGGTCACACATCTGCATTCAGGCATTTGAGGAAGTAGGAAGAATTTTCCTTGTTTGTTATTTAAAAATCAGTGTCAAATCATTTGAGTTCAATTTTGGGTTCATAGTGCTATATATGCCCAGAAATAAAGCTTAGCGAAAAGAAAAAAAGAGGGGGCGGATCCTGTAGCTTTCACTGTCAATTTGACATACCCAGAGCGAGGAGTCTCAGTCCTCAATCAAGGGACTGCCAAGATCAGACAGGCCTGTGGATGGGTAGATGAAGGATTGTCTTGTTAACTGATGTGGAAGGGCCCAGCCCACTGTGAGTGGTATCATTCCCTGGGCAGGTGGTCCTGGGTTGTATCATGAGCCTGTGGGTGAGCCAGAACTCAGTGTGCCTTCGTGGTTCCTGTTGTATATCCTTGGCTGTGCGTGAGTTCCCTTGTAAGAGCTAACACTACATAGAGTAGCAACCAAAACTGCCTTCGATTTTCTGCTCTGGTTCTTGTCCTGACTTCCCTCAGTGATGGACTATGACTTGGAAGTGTAAGCCAAACAGACCCTTTCCTTCCCTAAATTGCTTTTGGTTAGAGTGTTTCATCACAGCAACAGAAAGCAAACTGGGACAGAGAAGAAGAGAAGCCGAACATGACGCTGTCCTTGGCACAGAGAAAGGATAGAGGAGGTGGTTTGAGAAGAGAAGGCCCTAGTGTTGAAGAACAGCTCCCCAGTGTTGAGCGCAGCAGGAGAGAAGAGTACTGGGTCATTTATCAGGGCCAACCACGGGCACTTCACAAAAGAAACACCTGCCACACAGAACTGTCCTAGAGCTAACCCAGCTGTGTGTGAGGCGGTGACCTCCTGTAACTGTAAAGATTCTAGGAGAAGGCATTCAAAATCCCTGCATGAGCTAGGAGAATAAATCATGTCAGGCATTTGCTACACAAACACAGAAAACCTCCCCAAGTTTATAAGATTCCCTTCAATGTAGAGTTTACAGAATGCAAATATTTGTGGCGATTTTGCTAGGACTTGAGCCTTCAGGATGTGTTATGACAAAAAGCACCTTTCTGCTAAGGATATAGCTTGGTGGTAGAGACCTTGCCTAGCGTGCCTGCCACTCTGGGTTCAATCTCCAGCAACATGTATGCCTGCACATGGTATGTGTGCATACCAGCCTGGTCTGAGGATCGGACTACATCCCTTGAGAAGCCATGTGCTACTCTATGTGGTTTGGTTCTGTATCAGATCCACGGAGTCTTCCTTGAAACTGACACCAGGTTGTTACTGAGCCAAGCCACTGAGAGTAAGGTCATACGCACATGTCCCCACTTGAACGTGAACAGTTCTGAAAATGGTGCTGTCCAGTGTGAAAGCCAGCAAAGCCCACTGGCAAAGAATATCTGTCCTCTCCTTACTGCCAAGATTCCACTCTAAAAAAAGCCCCCATTTCTAAAGCCCTTAATGCTGCAAACTAGCCCAGAGCTAAGCTCAGACAGGACTTAAGGAAGGAGAATCCATGCAGGGGCAGCTAAAAGCTTACTCAGCCAAGAAGCATGGCTTACCATGTGAACTCATCCATCCCGCCACACAGTAAGGAGTCCTTTAAGTGACTGGCAAATGAAGGGGTGCTCCTGAACAAAGGCTGAGGAGGGGTGACTCTCCCAGTCCTTTGTGTGCTTATGTGGAACATACAGACATGAGAAACTAACCAAAGAACTCACAGCTCCCACCCCGGAAAGAAGGGTGCTCCTTAGAGAATATATCCTGCTAGCAATGGCAGAATGCTAGGGAGAGCGATCCTACCCAAGGAGAGAGTGCTAGGTTCCTGTAGCAGAGGACTGAGTAAAGTCTATGGGACTGGGAGTTCACACAGCCACGGGCACCAAGGTCTTCCTTTCACCTGTTTGCTCTTGCTTTCTGATATGTGTATGTTATGTAAATGTGTTCGTGTGGAGGCGTGCCCGTGTCCATCAGATAACGTTCATGTGGAGAGTCAGACGATGCTGTGAGCCGTCTTTCTCAATTGCTCTCCACCATATTCTTTAAGATCAGGTATCTCACTGAACCTATAGCTCATGGATTTGGTTAGGCTAACTGGCCAGTGAGCTCTGGGAATCTGCTTATCTCACCACCCAGTGCCCCCCCGTCTCCCCCCCGCACCCGATCTGGAGTTACAGATGTGCACCACACCCAGTCTTTTCATGAGTTAGGGATACAGACTCAGATCCTCATGCTGTGTGGCAAGCATTTTACACACTGAGCCACCCCCAGCCCCACTTGTGTGTGCTAAATCATGTTCCCTGTTAAGTATCCCAGCTCCCACCCCACAGCATGAACCACCAAACAGCATCAATTCACAGTTGCATTAGCTTAGAGCAAAACTTGCGATCTAGACATCATACCCAGGGAAATGGGGTTCTCAGCTTCTCTAACCAGGAAATATTGACAAATAGTCTAAAACCTAGAAACACTCCTGAAGCATTTAAAAAGCATCACCACCAACCAGACTGGCAGCCATGTTTCCTTATCTCCCAGAGGCCCTTAGCAGCACTGACTGCACAGACTTGCCCTTCAACACCATCCCACTGTCTGCTGCCCTGACCTAGTTCTCCTTGGTCCTGTGGGAAGGGGGACATTCTCTGAGGCTTCTTTGTCTTGTCAGCACCAGATGCTTCGTTTTTGCTCACAGCAGCAAACCAGGCTCTACTCAGCACCTGGGAGTGCTCAGAACTCTGAGACAGATGTTGTTAAAACACTCCGTAAACTTTGTCGCTGACCCACAGTTCAGTTGGGGATGGTTCCAACACACCACACCACTCCCACGGGCTGAGGAAACCGCTTCCATTTTCCTTTCTACATTGTCTCTTCCACACCTCTACATGGTTCCCTCTCTACACCTGAGCCTTGCCTCTCACCGCCATGCCAACCTATACTGCTAACTGCCCTTCGAACCAACCCCACCTAAGAACCATCACTGCGCCTTTTCTCCATCACACATATATTTCCATAACAAGGTCAGCATCGGTTTCAACAGATGATTATAAGTATCTCTTCGGCACCAGAACTGGCCCATGAAATCCTTCAGTCACCTCCAGGAAACTGACTTCAGGTTTACCCCAACTTGGGGCTCAGCCCTATGACTTGAAATATGGCATGATATATATGATATATGCCATGATGGGCAGAAGCTGCTAAAGGCCTTTTAGGTGGCTTCCAGTCTGCATGCTCTGCTCTTTCTTCAGCCCGGGTCTCCGTGTGGAGAGATACATGAGGCAGGTGCACCTTCTCACAGCAGCAGGGGCTGCGGCATGAGCTGGATCTCAGTGCTTTGCACTACTGCACAACGCTGACCGATACACTGCCCCACAGTGATGGTGCTGACAGCTACCCCATGTGCTGTTTACTCTGTGCAGAAACTATTCTCAGGACCTTACATGGTTTTTCAGCTAGTGATCAGGGGAGAGGTGCCCCATGGTGGCTGGTATTATGAGTCTTATTTTATAGATGAACATAGAGAAAGGTTGATGGGCAGAGAGACTGTGTGGACTCTCAAGATTCAAGTCCAGAAATCCTGACTTCAGAATCGTCACTGTTTTCTTCTAACACAGCATCCTTCAGTGCCTTCCTATGATCCATAGCGTTTCAGAATTGTACACTGTAACATTGAATCTCAACCACCTCACCTATTTCACAGTAAGAAAAGGAATTCAATATCTAAGAAGAGGAAGTGATTGCCCAGGATCAGACGTCTCCTTGGAATCTATGTCATTTCTATTACCTTGGGCGCACTCCAACCTCCACAGACCTGAAGCATCCTCAGTTGCCTGGGAATTTGGATCTCTCTCAAGTCCCTCACTTTCTGATTCCTCTGTGTAAAACTCTTCACCTTCTTTTGATGACAGTTCTCTCTTCCCAACACAGACCTCATTGGTGCTGTTCCATCCTTGTGTCCAGCATTCAAATTCTTGTTCATGCCACTGTGAAACCCGTGAAGCCTTCTGTGGCTTCTAGCCAGTACCACGGCCTGATCCTTGTCTTAGAATTCCCCTGGCATGCTCTGAGCCAACCTGTCCTTTAACTGCTATTAACTTGTTTCAGGTGTGTGCACTTTGATGGCCAACTTGGTAAGGAATCCGTCACAGTCACTATTTGAACAGTACTTGTCACTAAGGTGAGATTAAAATTTCTATTTCCTCGGGGTGAATGAGTTAAGGAGCTGTGTCTGGCCTGTTAGATACTTGCTATGTGCTAGGAACTCTAGGGAGTATTGCACTGAACGTGTGCCATAACCATCGGCCAAGTTCCCTTTGTAATGAACCCATGAAGCAGCTGTTACAGGAATGGTGATTCATGCCTGGAATCTCAGCACTTGGGAGACTAAGCAAGAGCACTGATAGTAAAGGTTAGCCTGAGCTACAGAGTGAGTTATAGGATAGCCTAGGCTACATACAAAGTGAGATCCTGCCTCAAAAAAAAATTTTAAAAATTAAAGGAACGAGTGTTCAAAACTGGTGATGTCACTGTGCTGTGACACTGCCCTGTCACTTTTGTGTCCCTTCTGAAAACCTCCTTAAGAATTTGGTTTGTTTGATATGCCCAAACTTTGTTGACTCCCCAAGGGAGGCCTTGCTCCTCTGAGGAGTAGATGAGAATGGGATGGGGGAAGATAGGGAAGCAGGAGAAGGGGAGGAGGGGAACTGGGGCTGGTATGTAAAATGAAAAAAATTTAAATAAAAAAAGACAAAAAGGAATTTGGTTGTAATAGAAATATTTCCCCTTAGAATTTGGCTCACTTCTTCCTGCCCATAAACTTTACATTACTGGGGTTTCTACCTCTAACCTGGATGGCAGAAGCTCAGATCAGCCCACGGTGGCCCTGGTATGCTGTCCTCTGCTTCTCCTGGGTCCTCAGTGCTGATATGTGGCTTCCAATTGATTTTCCAAATTGTGCAAGTATCCAAATCCTTTGTGCAAAGACTCAGGGAATAAGTGAACACCTACTCTAGATGAAGGTCCCTTTTGGGATAGACAGTTACATGTTTCACAGGCTTGCTTTTTTGGGGGGGAGTTTCTCTTTTTCCCCATGTTTTATATTAGAGTCACAACTTCAGCCCAATATAAGTTTCTTCCCTGCCTTCACTGTTTGACTACACACACACACACACACACACACACACACACACACACACTCATTTTCACACCACCATACACTCACATATACAAACACACACCACAAAATGCCCACCCAATGCTTTTTCTCAGCAAGTAGAACAGTCCACTCACTCTGCCTGTTTGAATGTAAACTTGAACCTGAATCTTTCCTCCTTAGCCCAATACAAGAACCTTGACCCACCACTGCATACCTTTGAACCTTAGTTTCCTCTTTGGGAAGCAATGATGATTGATAATACACCTAGGTTACCCTATTCCCACAGTTCTAAGATCCATGTGGAAGATACTAGGAGTCAGGTAGAGTACACCAACGGCTGCAAGTCCCATTGCTAATAATAACCAGAAGCACCATAGCAAGCTCCCTGACTTCCTCCTGCACACAGCTGAGCAAGCACACACAAACCCTGTGGCTTCTCTGGGAGCCCAGAGCTTCTGCAAGGCCAGGGAGCCCAGTGCCTTTGTTTGCTCAGAGCCACACCCAAGATACTTTACTTGCTAAACACAGTGGGCACCTGTAAATAGCTTCAGCTATGTTAACTCCCCCCTCCCCATCTGTGCTATTCATTACAGAAAAATCCACCCATGAGAGAGCTTCATCAATATTTTAGATAGCCCCTGGGGATGGAGACTAAATGTGTGTTTTCCATCTTCCTTCTCCATCAGGCCAACCTGTCCATCATCTCACGAAGGATTGGGATGCTTAAAAGAAGAAATGACTTCGAATCATAGCCAATCAGAGTAAAGCATTTTTTCTAGCTCCATCTCCATGTCTGTCCATAAGGCGCATGGCCTGTCTGCCCCTGTGTTCCTTGTTCTAGTACACACCTCCGGATTCCCCACTGAAGCCTAGATCTCCATCTCTGAGGATCTCTCCCCATCAGAGAGATTAATGGGCCCATGGGGTGACCCAGTACCCTGCAAAAGGGACCTGAGACTGCAACTGTGCTCCCTGCTTGCTGCTGTGCCCTGAATCTTGAGCCTTCCTGCACCTCAGGCTTCTCCTCAGACTGATAGAAGCACCTTTGACTTTTCCAAGGTTTGCTTTCAGTGTGCAGAAAAGCCACATGGCAGCAGAGGTGGAAGCTCATAATGCTGGCTTTTCTCCTGCCTCCTCCAAGAGCCACCTCCTTTGACCCCTGTCCTTTACATACCTGCTGAAGTTGCCTGCAGACTCCTTATTCCCCTTCACTATACCTACCTTTTATGGCCATTTATGGATTAGATGTCAATTATTGCTAACTGTGGGAGCTAAGGCCATTTCCTTCCCACTGTCCCTATGTTTGGCAGAGACCAGGCACTTATTATAAACTACCCAGTGACTGCTGGGGAGCAGGTGAGGGCTGTAGCATCTAGAAAGCCACAGTGGCATTTTAAAAGGGGACCTGATCCCCATCACAGTCTATGTACCATTAGCAAAAGGTCTCCATGTATAGGAAGGGTTCTTACAAGGTAGAACCATTCACATCCAGCCTCTAATGCTTGGTATTTCCTCTTAAAACCACAAATTTTTGTGGTTGGGGCAGACAATGTGCTTCAAAGGAACAAGTGCCTTCTTGTAGGCCTTTTTAAGTATCTGAGCTACCCTTTCTGCATCTCTCCTCATCATACTCGCTGGAACCACTCCTGAGGTTAGCAGAACATCTCTGCAATTGTCCCACAGGTTAATTGTCTACTTTGCATTAAGGATTAAAGCAGCAGACAGGCCAGCAGTACCCAAGCCTTTCATAAGTCAAGGGTGCCAACACACTAACAACTCTGCTGGAATGGCCAGGCTGTTCATGAGACTTGTGGGGGATACCTGCTATGGATATGATATCAAAGCACTGAGCCTCAAAAAGCCACCATAGCAGGACACATACCCACAGCCATCTGGTGTAAAGGCTGAGCCCTTCATGTCCATTGCAGAAGGTCACAGCAGGATAGCCCTGCAGCTCAACAGACTGAGAGCCAAAGGAGCCCTTCCCATAGACATGCCTAGCAGCCATCTGTTGAACTTCAACCTGAGACATTGGCACCCTCAAGCTTAGATCTGCCAGAAGCACACAACACAGAGGGACCCAAGCTATTGACTCATTAGTCCTTGCACCAGGCCCACCTTATCGCCTGCCTCAGTTCCCCTAGCAGGGGCCCAAGATCAGCAGGCCTTCCGGCAGGAACCTGCTCAAATAATCCCAGGCTTTCTTCCCTCGTTGTCTGGCAAATGGCCACCACATTCCCCTGCAAGAACCTCTCCTATCTACAGGGCTTACAAAATGGATAGATATGGTTCCGCCTCCATCCCCTAGAGTACCTTCTGCAGGTAGGAACTCAGCAGAGATCTGCTGGCGAGAGCTGAAGCTGGGTTCAGGAGGGTGAAAGCCAGGCAGGAAACCAAGACTCCTCCCACCCTCCTTCTCACCCATACTCACAGCCCACTTTCCAGCCTCCCCCTGCTTCATAGCAGCGCTTCCCTGAAAGGACCTTCCTAGGACCATAAAACTAGCAGGGTGTCACATTCGACAGGCCCCTAGGAAAAGTCAGCACCCACCTCTAACCAGAAGCTTCCTTGCAGGGGCCCTGTAGCTGCCCCTGAGCCAGAACCCTGCATGAATCAAGCCGAGTCTCCACCCTCAAACCTCAAGATTACCCCTGGGAATGCCAACTCTGGGAATCCTGCCTCCCCGCACCTGGATGCTCCAGGATTGCCACCCCAGTCTCTGGGCTGCCATCTCTGGGCAACTGTGTGCTGGTTCTAACACCAGGCAGGAACAGTGGAGGATGTAGCTTCTGACCTCATCACCCTTAGCTCCCAGCCTAGACAAAGCTTAGAGATCAGGGCTCCTTTGTTTCCGGCCACACCCAGGGACACAGCCCAGATGTTCAGCCCACACTACTACCCCATCTTCGGGCAGCTCAGCCTTTGCGGTTAACCCTTAAGAAGCCGCAGCTGCCAGTGTGGATCACTGGGTTATTTTTAGCTGCAGTGAGACATGGGAGAGGTGCCTCCATCATGGCGCAGCTCCAATTCCGGCCTTCCACCTATCAGTAAGCGAAGAGTGAAGAACCTCATCTTTTTCCTTCCTCTGCAGGCTGCAAGGTGCAAGGGAGGGGTGCTGCAGGAACCAGGTGCTTTAGGCCAGGCACACCCTCTCCATCCTCTCCTGAGGCCGAGGGAGGGGGCTGGGGCCCCGCGCCCCTCCCTCTTTTGTTCAGCTCCACGTCCTCCCGGCCACGCCATCCTCCCGGCACATCCCGCAGAGGGAGGGGGCTGCACGCCCGCGGGGAGAGGGACCGGAGACTCCAGCCCCGCCCTGCCATGCGGGGCTCCCCCTCATTGTCCCCAGAGGGGGAGGGGGCGGCCTCGGCGAGACGGGCCCCGCCCCACTCGCGGCGACGCAGGAAGCCTCCGGGGGCGCCCCTGCTGTCCCCCCACGGGTCTGGACCCTGATGGCGACCACCCCCAGGCCACAAAGCACCGCGGCAGGGCGGGGGCGCTTACCGTGATGTGCGGGATGCTCTTCTTCCCCTGATGAGACATGGCCCCCCTGGAGCCCTCCACCTAGCTTCTGGACCTGCCGGCTATCTGACGCCCTACCCGGCTCTCTTCCAACGGCGCTACTCGTGGGAGCAGCGACAAAGGCCCAGAAGGGATGGAAGGAAGGACAGAAGCTCGGCGACCACCGCTGCCCACTCTCCGCTGCTCGGCCCGCCGCCGCTGCTCCGGCTGCCTGCACCTCCCGGCTTGGCAAGGAGGGCGGGAGGAGGAGGGAGAGGCAGGGCGAGAGGAGGGCGCTGAAGACAGACAGCTCCTCCCGGTGGCGGCAGCAGAACCGGATTCGCCCCTCTCTGCTCGAACCAGGAAGCGCTTCCCTTCCGATCTCCCCCACTCCGCCCCCGACCCCCGCCCAGCGCCCTCGCCTGAGTCCCGGCTTCACTCGCGCAACTAGGAGAATCTGCTTTTCAGTGTTGTTTTAAAAGCAAGGAACGGCCTTCGGGCGAGCGGGCAAAGGCCTTGGGCAAAGCCACAGGTGTCTCTGAGTCTCTGCAGGTAACCTGTGCTTAGAAGGGAGTGTGGACCAGGAGCAAGCACTCTCCCTAATTTCTGGAAGCATACTTGGCCCTTCAGGGTCGCGCTCAAGGACCCCCCACCTCCGCGCGCGCGCGCTCCCTGCCACTCCTTTCATGGTCTCTGTTTCTCCATCCCCTGAATGGGCCTTTTCCATATCCAAATCCAAGCCTTCCTTCACGCTGTACCCTTGAGTCAAGGTGTACTCATTTTTCCAGGCCCATCTCCAGGGTCTTCGCCTCTCTCTTTACCCTCTCCATTTTCATTCCCGGTCAGAGGCATTGCAGCAAAAAGGGCTAGGCCCATGGGTAATGGGCTCTGACCCTTCAGCCGCTCTCTCCTCTCAGTGTCCTGTCATTGTGACCAGTAGCTTGTCAGTGAGTGCTTGGAAAGCTAGAACTGACACCAAGGTCTCTACAGCTCTGGGGACAGGGAAAAAATGCGGTTCTCCGGCCTCTCATTTGAGTATTCAAAGTCCAGAGGACCCATAGTCCCGATGTTGCTCTTGGGAGAGGTAAGAAAAAAAGGCAGGACGAAGCTTGCCAAACTTCACCAAGAGAGGACAAAAGATGGAGAGGGAGCCCCAACAGACCTTAAAGCACTGCCCCCAGCTAGGAGCAAGCCATTTCCCTGTCAATGAGCTCATTTCCTGCCTGCACAATTCCCTCCACTGACCCTGTGCATAGACACTCTCCTCCACTTCCGGGTTGCCACGGAAGGTGAGGCGTGAAAAAATCTCTGGACCCTGCTGGGGCCTGGCATCCTGCACCACAGAGAGAAAGGCGGTTCCCTAGTCCACTGCAGGAGATGAGGTGGGGTTACAGGCTCAGAGAGAACAAGATTATATCCGGGAACACACTAAGCCATGATTTCACCATTTTACAGATAGGAAACTGAAGCTTGCAGAGGTAAAATTCCACACATACGCAGAGATAAAAATAACATATATTAGCTGCCGCAGGGCAGTGTCCGGAAGCCAGATCGGTACGGGTTGCCTACTCATTAAGTCCCTGTACTGTGGCTCCTAAATTCTCATTAATGACCGGAAGCTGCGGATGGCAGCGGCATCCTTCCAACTGACGCCTGGATTCCCTTCCTCAACACTACATAATAGGTTCCAGCACCCCGGCATTCCCTAGGGTCAGCCAGAGGGGTCTAGGCAGGCAAGCTACCGAGAGGGGCTGGGCCACGTGCAAGTCAGAGGGAGGAGCCATGTTCGCGACTAGCCAAACAGATTGCTGCTCCCAAGCAGATTTTGCCGGTACAAAGCTCAGCAGCCACCGGCCTCTGGCATCTGCAAACGTTGCGCCTGCGCTGTAGAAACCCCTCCTCCCTCCCAGAAAAGAGCCTTATGGGCGGGGGAGGGGCCCAGGCACCCTTTGCAGGAGTGTTGAGGCCAGCCCCGGATCCCCAGCCCTCTGCAACCCAAGCCCTGCGATCTCCAAAAGGTAAAGGGGCCGTGAGCTCTTTCGCTCTACAGTCCCCACCAGTGAGTGCTTTGGGAGGACTCGGACGCAGTCTTTTGTCCAATCCCTAAGGAGCCTGGGAGAGAGGACAGAGGGGCCCGGGAGGGAAGAGCATAGGAGCAGGTGAAGCGACCCGAGTCCAAAAATACCAAGGTATAGCTGCCCCGCCGGCCATGGCCGAGCTTGGGACAAAGCTGGTGTGGATGACCCTGACCACCACCGCTAAGCCAAGGTCAGCTCCGGACCAGGCACAAAGAGCACTCGCCTCCTGGGCACTCCCCTTGAGGGAAGCTGAGCAGACTGCCACTCTCGGGTCACAGATGGAGACAGCTTAAAGAAGGTGAAACATCTCGGCTGGTTCCAGGTGGTGGCTGGGTTTCGGAACCCTGAAGCTCTGATGCAGCCAGAGATCCTGTTTCCCACGCGAGGTCCGACTACCAAGGAGGAGATAAAGGGATAAGGAAGCCGAGGATCCAGCTAGGTCTTTGCTCCTCACCCCTCAACCCCCGTCTCCCACTCCCAGGCCCCAGATTCAGAACCACGGAGAGCTCCCAAGCAGGCGTAAAAAGCCAGAGGCAAGGTTACCACCCTCAGACCAGTCCAATTCCTTCTCCAAAACGCTTGTACACATTACAGTCCTGTTCAAGATCTCCCTCCCTCTTGCTTCATTTTGTGCCTCTCATAGCGTTAATGGGAAGAGTTAAATAATTAAGAATGATAATAAAACTCAGCAGCTGAATGAACTTAATTCCACAGCTCGCCCCAGCCTGGGAACTTCTGGAGGGTGGGGCCAAGCTGCCTATCCAGACCAGCCAGCGCTCAAGGGAGAGATCCCAGCGTTTTTCCAACTTCTGTTTCCCAGGCACGTGGCTCTGACCTCACCCACCCAGTCCAGGACTCTTCTGTCAGTTCACCCGTGTTCCCTGGCAAATCGCAACTTAGGGAAGAAAACATATTGGGCCCAAGCCCTGGCCGTGCCTTTCCCTGATATCCCTCCCCACTTTGAGAACTCGGGATTCAAATCCCAGATTTCCTTCCAGTTTGCACATCCAGGAGTGTCCCTGGATGATTTCTAACTAACCACCACCCAAACCCTTGACTAAATCGTCCCACAGGGAGGGTCGGGGTGCAGTCTTATGAGCAGAGTCATTTGGTGAACCTCTCCCAGAGCCGGGTGAAGCATAAGCACTCCACAATCACTGAGGAGAAAATAGATGTTTGAAGGAAGACAGAGAATTCTCCCTATTCACAGAACCCCAGAAAGAGAAATGAGGCTTAAATTCATTTTACAGGTCCCTTAGCGGCAGCTGCAGCAACTTAGTTCCCCTCTCAGAACCTGGTTCTGGCGTTCTAGACCTGAGAGATTCCTCCAGAGTCCAGAGGCTATGCTGGCCAACCCTGGCCTAGCGTACAACCTCTCTGAACCCTCTTGTAGAATAAAATGGGGGAAGGGCCGTTGCAGTCCCCCAGACTCTGGTGGCAGCGGGCCCTAGCACTCGCCCTCGAGCCGCCCAAGCCCTGGGTCTCCAAGGGCCCCGCCCCCCACGTCCGGCCCACGAGCCCCGAGGGTACCTGGCCATTGTCCCGACCAAGGGGCAGGTCGCGGGGCGCAGGGCATCGAATGCGCAACGCCGGTGGTCTGTCATCACGATCGCCTGGCGAGCTGACGGCAGAGCCAGAAGGCTCACTCACATCGCTGGCGGTGTCCTCGCTGCCGCCGGGGCACGGCAGGCCCACGGCGTCGGGCCGGCCAGCGCTGCGTGGCGTGCGCGCGGAGCCGCGGCGGCCCACGCTGTAGGCGTCGAAGTCGATGGTCTTGTTCTCGTAGGCGCCCTCCACAGCAGCGAACATGCCGCCGTACTTCTGGCGCGGGGTCTGCGCCGCGCTGCCTGGCCGCGCCAGGTACACCGGCAGGTCGTCCTCCGTATTCCACGCGCGCCGCCGTTCCGCCATCCCCGTCCCCGGCGGTCAGCCCTCGCCACGGCTGGCTCAGCGCTGCGCGCCTCGGTGCGGGCCCGCGGCGGCCCAAGCGCGACTGCGGTCGGGCAAGGAGGGAGGGAGGGAGGGAGGGAGGACTGGGGCGTGGCCCACGAGGGGCGGGGTCTGGGCGGGACGGGGCGGGGCCTGCGGTGACCGGGGCCGCCGCCACCGCCAGCTACAAAGGACCGCGGGGGCGGGGACCACGGCCGGGGTGGAGAGGGTGGTGACGTTCTGGAGCCGCAGCACAGAGGGCGGGCAGCGGAGCCGCAGTGCCCTCCATACACCCGGCTCTCCGCCTCCTGGAGGAGCGCAGGGTGCGGACAGAGATGGGGTGGGGGCGGTGCGCGCGCGCATACCACACACACACACACACAAACACACACACACACACACACACACACGGTGAAGCTTCACTTCACACACCAGAGTTGCACAGGCATTCTAGTACATACACAAATCAGGTACCTTCGCGCTCCCTTCAGACAGTGGCAGACCGTGGACACACCATGGACACAAACACGCACCAGAGATTCTCACTGTCAGGCAACCCCACCCATCACAAAAATCAGAAGTTAAATGAACTTGCATGCACAGTCAGAGGCGTTCACGCCCAACCCCCAATTGGCTTAGTCAACACTACACTGATAGCCTAAGAGAGTCTGGTAGTAGTGTAGGTGCTGGGGACTGGGTTAAGAGTGTAATAAAATCCTGTTCTCAAGGTCCAACCTTCTAAGGGGAAGTGATACAGGAATATAGAATGCAGAACTCAGGAACAGGTTCCTACTGCACAGCAAGGGGGCTATGTTAGTATTAACTCCCAGATGCTTGTACATGAACCAATGACCCACATGTGTGTTGGATACAGACTCCAACGACACCACTGGCTGAACAATTTCCACACAGTACCAAAGGCAAGCTCACAAAGCTCCTCCACACATACCAGCCTGTAGACTGCTGACAAGGAGCCCACACACATCCCCACCAGCCATGAGAGAAGTGGGAAGAGCTAGACACACACATAGCAGGCAACCATCCGAACAACATCATCCGGACAACAGCCTCTATCTATGGGCAGCTCCTGCGTCCTGAGTACAGTCCACTCTAGCTCTGCCTGGAACTTGATACTGGAGATTTGGGGGCTCCTCTAACCAGGAAGAAGTGTGAAGACTTAGGGTTTCCCCTTCTCAGAGGCCAGGCAACAGTCACCATCCCCTCATTTATTCATGACTTTCTAGTCCCTGGGGACCCTGGAATCTCATCTGTGCTTTCTGGATGGAAGACTCACAAGCTGCCAGCCCCCTAGGCAGACAAGTCCAAACTGGCAGTCAGGATTGGAGGGAAGCAGTAGGAAGCCTGATTCAGCATCTGTCCTTTAGTAGGCGTCGCTGTTCTGGGAGCTGTCCCTTCAGCACCCCACGAAAGGTCCCAGGACTCTGTGAACAGCCTCGGAGAATCCCAGATAGACAGCACAGTGAACACGATTGATGAGATGACAGCCCGAAGACTCTACCACATAGATTCTACATCCGCTGATACCTTGTGTTCCTTTGAAATCTGGACCAAGGCAGTCTGTGCTGCAAGTAGGGCCCTTCAGTTGTGGGATTGAGGAAATGGAGAAGCAAAGAGTTGCCTGCCGGGTTCACTTCATGTGGCTGCCTGCCCCTGTCTGCCTGGGACTTCATGATCATCCAGGGTCAGTGGGCAGTTGGAAAGTTCCTTCCTCCTCCACTCACCCATACTTGACAGGGACCAGTGCTGGAGACACAGGAAAGCATTTATAAAGTCCTTGCCCTCAGGAAGAGTCTATTCTACAGTCGCCATTTTGGGGACATGGTCTCTCTACCTTTGCCAATGGTGCTGGTAAGTTATTGCTTTTTAAGAAAATCCCAGGCCTGGAGAGACGGTTTGGAAATTAAAAGCACTTGCCACCTTTCAGAGAACCTGACTTGGTTCTCAGCACCATGTCAGGTGACTCACAACTGCCTGCAACTACAGCCCCAGGAGAACATACACCATCCATTTCTGGTCTCTGTGGGCACCCACAAACACACCCACACATACACAGAGAGAGGGGGAGGGCACCCACATCACACAGATACATAAACAAAAGTAAAAAACAAAATATATCTTTTAAAGGGAATAAAGGAAGGGGCTGGAGAGAGGACTCTTACTGCTCTTGCATGTTCCTGCACTGACATAGAAGCTTACAAAAGTCAGTACCTCCAGTTCCAGGGGACATGACACCCTCCTTTGGCCTCTATGCTCTCTGAGGTGCATGTGGTGCACATAAACTCATGAAGATTCACACACACACACACACACACACACACAAATAAATGAATAAATTTTTAAAGAAAGAATAAATGAGCAGATTTTTAAGAACGAAAGAAAGCCCCTTCCCTCAGGAGAAAGAGCCAGCCAGTTTGTGAAAGTAGAGGGTGCAATGGGAGGAAGCACTCATTATGTTCAGGCAGAAGCAAGGAAAATCAGTTTCCACTTACTGAGTGTTTACCACCTGCCTGGGGCACCCTACCAACAGGAATGCTTTGTGCGCCACCCACCCTCACTCCCACCCCCACCCCCGCGAGCTTGAAGGTGCTATTTTAGCCTCATTTTCCAGATTAGGAAAATGTGGCTGAGAGATTAAATCCTTTGCCTAGAGGCACAGATGGCAAGGAGACTGTTGGGATGCTAAAACATAGTCTCCTGCTGAGGCTGCATTCTAACCATCGGCCCCTTCTTTCCCCAAAATGTCTGACTGAGGTGGTCCCTTGGGAGAAGAGAGAGAAAAGGACAAAGGAGGTACCATCAGAGGAGTGTGGATGTGGGAGTTTGACTCTTGTCCTCAGTGTAACCTTGGTCACCACTCAAGACAGCTTTGGGGCACCACTGTGTGGTCACTGTCTGGGCCAGTCATCTCTCCTTCCTCCCTTGCAGAACAGAAGATCAAATGCTCGCACTGTGTATTCTTTGTGTGCTGGCGAATGCTCTACCTTGTGTACCATTGACTCCTTCAGCCATGCCAATGGCTGCTTTGCCACCTCCACCTTTAGGCTGTTGTGCTGAGGAGGCCACATTGTAAACCTATCACTCATGTGCTCGGGGAAGAAAATAGGTTGGAACACCCTCTAGTCAGGTTTGTTAGAGGCCTTCCTGCGAAATCTCTTCAGTCAAAGACAGTAAGGTTAAGTGGCACAGAGAACTGGAGGCAGAAAACAGAGGCGGGAACTGAGCTAAAAATGTACCAGTAGCTGTCAGGGAGCTGGGGACAGTGGCTGGCAGATGACATCCAGGATACTGGATCAAGCCCATCCTGTGGTAGACAGCTATGACCTCTCAGTCCTCCAAGGAAAAGTTGACCTAAATTAACGACCCCAGAAATGTGAGAAAACCCAACCTTGAGCTCATCCTGGAGACTGAAGCCTTCCAGGTCACTGACAGAGAGGGACATGTCAAGAGTGTAGCAGAGGGGACAACCCCAACTCCAGACATTTTGTTTATACAAAATAAATACAACTTGTCAAAAGAATGTTTTGTTTGGCATAGTAGTACACACCTTTAATCCCAGCACTAGAGAGGCAGAGACAGAAGGGTCTCTGTGAATTTGAGGCCAGCCTGGTCTACATAATAAATTTCAGGGCAGTCAGAGCTACACAGCAAGACCCTGTTGGGGGGGGGGTGTTTTTGTAAAATGAAACTGCAGTTTGTTGTCTGGGGTATACTGCTCTTTGTCAGTCTTCTAGCAAAAGTGATGTGCTCATCTGAGACGTGAGAAATTCAGAGTGGCCAGGGGAGCTTCCTGCAGTGAGCCAGAGATATACAGCCAGGCCAGTATGAGTCACAGACCCAGAGTTCTAAATATCTGCCATTTTCGGCCTCTCCCACCCAGAATACACTGCACAGAAGAAAGCTGCTCAGTGATGCTCAAACAATCTCTGGGACCCATGTGTTAACCCACATGCCAAATGAGGATTTGGGATATGCTTAAAGATCTGGAGACGAAGAGAATGTGGTAGAATATCTGGGTGGAAACAAGAACAAGAGAATGAGGGACAGAATGAGATGGCAATGTAACAAGAGAAGCAGAGAAAATGCATGCTGTGGTCCTGCCCTTGAAGATGCAGGAGGAACCCCAAGCCAAGCCAGGCAGGCAGCCTCTCCACGAAGGAAAAGACAGGGATATGTATTCTTCTCTGGAGTCCAAAAGAAATTCATTCTGCCAACACTTTGATGTTGAGACCCACTTCAGGCTCTGGATGCCAGAACTAGAAAAAAATGTGGGTGCTGGGGGATGGGATCTCACACCTGTAATCTCAGCACTCAGGAAGTAGAGGCAGGAGGACTTTGAGTATAAATAAATGTAGAAGTGTTGGCTTTTGCCATTAGTCTCTTGGCCAGAAGAAATCAGCATGGTAGTAAAGGGTATTATCCCGTTGTTTGTACTGAGTAGATTGGATTCACAAGAAAATATTTTATTTCCCACCAGAAAAGGAGAATCCTGAACTAACTGCCTTTTTACATTAGACCAGGACTTCCAAAACTCAGTAATGAATCCATCACCAAACACTAAAAAGAAAAAAATTACTTTAATCATGAAAAAAGCATATGTTTTAATGTACAAAATTACACAAAGTATACATTTTATTAACATAGAAAAATACCTCTGTGTAACAAGAGAACATCCTGCTCTAATTTACACAAGACGGGATTATCATCAGAAATCCTGATGGGGCAACTGAGCCTGAGTTACACAGGTCTGAATGGTGATGGGAGGGGCTAACAAATGCCCATCACTCTGTTCGCCACACAGCAGGCCGGGTGCTATGGGACAGCCACTGCCAATCCCTCAGGGTCCTGCTGGATAGCACCCAACAGGAAAGGGCTCTACATGTCACTGGACCATGCCCCTGTGAACCAGAGTGGTTCACCGGAAGAGGGTCATGGTGGGCCTGCCAAAATTTTGACCTTGGGTTTGCTAACACAGTTATGGAAGAGTCCTTTTAGATTTCAGCAGTGGGTTGTGAGGTTATTGTAAACCCGCGACCCGGCTGGAATGTACACAATCTCTCAAAAGCTATCTCGTTTTACATCTCTCCTGTGATTTCTGCTTCTTCCCAGTTCTCACCCCCAAAGACTGAGCTCAAAGGCCAGGGACTCTCTTCAGCAACCCAGCCGGTGATTCCTATTCCCTTCCCTCACCGGCCATGAAAAGCTGGTTGGGAAAAACCTAAGCTTTAGTCCCCAGCTCAAGGGGGTAGGTAGCCTGTGCTCTGACTTGCTCAGGGGTATCTGCATACAATTGCTTTCAGGGGAGTGACATAAGTCCCCGGTGTCCATCAACATTCTTTGAGTGTTCTCAGAAACACAGACTAACCCTCACACCCACCTCCCACTGTTGCCCTGGAGAGGCTGGGAGAGTCAGTCTGAGCTTCCACAGCAAGATGGTGGCCTGGCCAGAGTTCGAGCCAGGGTGTGGATCTGACCTCTCACTTACCCTCCCACCTCTGCTGGCCTTGTACTTGGCCCGGTGAAAACTCTAATTATCCTTGACCTAGCTTCCACTCCCCCCACCACCAGGCCAAGGTCATATTTACACACTCTGCATTATACTACTTCAGTTGGAAAAGAAAATGATACAGAATTGAAATCAAGTTTTCAGCCATGTTTGACAATGAATCTCATTCATTCTTCGCTTCCCTTTTGCTCATCATATAAAGATCCCATCAGGTCACCCTTTGTCATAGAAATAACCACCCAAAAAACATGCTTTTGAAGAAAGCCTTACTCTTGTGGCTTGGTTCAGTCTTCCCACGATGCCAGAGTCCGATTGTAGGGCAGCTAGGATTTATGAAATCAGAGCATGAGTGAAGATCAGAGGAAATGAAGAAAGCACTGCCCTTCAATCCCGCGGTGCACTTACTTAGTCCAAATGACTTTGGGTCCAAGGTATGAACCTTTTCTAGAACTTGTCATTACATGGAGAAGGGAGCTAAAGATGTCAGCAAGACTCTGGGGTTTTCCCTTTCTGCACCAGAGAATATCAAAGTATTTATGCCCAAGCTGAGTGGAATACACTTGGCCAGTGGCACCAATGCAGGAATGAAATTCGCTGCCATTTATTGAGCAATTGGTAGATTTGCCTCTCATGGCATTTCTGGCCCAGAAGAATTCAGGATGCAAGGAAGATGCCAGAGGTACATTACATTCCCTAGATTTTCAGGTAGTTCTACAGTGATTGGCCACCAAGACCCCATCATCAGGACTTGTCACAGGGAACTGAAGGTCATCTCTCACTGTGTACTCTGGCTCCACCAGACACATCGAGGCTCAAGAGAGCCTCAACAGTCAAGTTACCAAACTGCCTCGTGGTCAGAAATATTTCAAAGATGGGAACTTCCTACCCGCACACTTCCTTCTCAGAGGACAGTAAAATAAATACAACAGAGCACAGGAGAAGCCCACAGTGTCATCTGGGACAGGGAATGGGGGGGGGTGGCGACATTGGTCCACTGTCTGAAAGTGGATAGTTATCTCCCCAGCTGCCTCTCTCACAGCTTCTCCAAAGCATCCTTACTCGGGTTCCATCCAGGACAACCTCTGCAAGTGAACTGAGCACCCACCGTTTCAGCAAGGAGAACACAAGGATCACCGGAAAGATGTCAAAACCGTCTAGCGCCCTGTTCTGACAAGCTGAGGCCTCGAAAACTTCCACTTTCCAAGCCGGGGGTGGCACGTATCAGCAATCCCAGCACTTGGGAGGCAGAAGCAGGGAATCAGGGGTACAAAACCAGCCTGGGCTATATAAAGCCATGAGATTGTCTCAACCCCACCCCGCCCTGAAAAAAATGAAAGAAAGGGAAAGAGGAAGGAAGGATAGGATGAAGAAGGAAGGGAGGGAAGGAGGAAAGTCTCACCTTCTAGCTCCTCCTCTTGGAAACAAGCACAAGCCATGAGTCTCTTTCAGGCAGCTCAGAGCTTATAGGAGAAACAGTTCCTGAAATCATTAACCTCGTTCAATCACCTGCGGAGCAAAGGGAGCGCAGGGCACTCTTGTGTGAGACCTGGGTCCCCATCCTCTGCAGTGATGATGAACCAGACTCACAGATGAATCTCATCACAGATGGTTCAGGAACATTTTTATAAGACAATTTCACACAGCCCAGGCTAGCCCTGAACTCTGGATCCTCCTATCTCTACCTTCCGAGTGCTAGATGTGAGGATAACAGACCTGTAACAACACACCCTGCCCAATTCATGGTTTGTTGTGTTTTGTTCTTGAGTATCTGTAGATCTCAGGGAAGCTTCAAATTTGCTATGTAGCTGAAGGTAAGTTGAACTCCTGATCCCTCTGCTCCACCACCGGAACGCTGGGATCATAGTAGTTCACCAGCACATGCAGGGTATATGGTGCCAGGATGGGCCTCACACACGCCAGCCAAAGAGCTGCATCTTCAACCCCATGTTCATCAACTTCTGATCAGTTCTGCTGGTCTGAATGTTGGTGAAGTAGGGAGAGGCCGAGTCAAACCCCATTCACGCAAGTCCAGTCGTAAAGTAAGAGTTCCAAACTATTCCAGGACTCCGGACTTCCATGAATTCCACAGAAAAGGAGGACTTGAACTCAGCCTTGGTGTTAAATGATGCCATTCACATTGAAACCCACAAGAAAATGAGCCGCATCCTCAATCAGAAGCAGCTGCACTACGACACTGCTGGGCAGTGTCCACAAGAGATCAGCACCGGGTTCAGTCCCATCTGGGGTTCCTTGACTAAGGCTGTCCCACTTTAAGTTTTCTGAGCTTCACAAAGGAAACGGGTTTACACAGTGAATCCCAGTCTTTCTCCAGATTCCTCAGTGGATGCTCCTGGGTCAGCCATCTCAGTCAGTCCCTGAACTGCTGACCTGCTGGGGAAGGACAAAGACATGGCCACCCTGAGCTTACCACCCAGTTCAGGCTGCAGAGCTATCCATCTCGGCTGCTGCCACACCTCCAGCGTACCTATTTTAGGAATACTGCTTCGCAGTTCAGGGGGAAACGTTGCCATGCCAACTCTCTGGCTGTTGTTAGTCATGATCTATGAATGTGTAGTACATCCATCTGACAGGCAATCCTTCTCAGTCCAGGGATATTTTCCAAATCATCTCTAGACAGACAGATCACGTTGGTCACAAGACACACAGTAGGTATGCTATACATGCATACCAAAGTAACAGCCTGAACAAGGCGCCTTTACTGTGCTCAGGTATGCAAAGCACTTCCCTACCCAGCCTGTTCACTGGTGCCCCGGCAGATGCTGGTGTGGGTGGCTGTGTTAGGACCCAGACTTCCAGGTGAGGAAATGGGCTAGGGGGTGTCTTCAGTGTCAGAGCTTCAGACTGCTCCCTGCAGCCTTGTGGCTCTGGCTTTAAATCCTTTCTGTCCCTCCTATGCCAGGTGGTCTCTGTCTTCTAGCTAGCACATGAAAGTCAAACAGTACCAATCTGGTCTTCTCCCACAGAATGTAAGCTGACAAGAGCCTTTTCCATCTGTGCCCTATCTCATCCAAAGCCCAAAGGGGAAGAGACTGGGCTCTGCTGAGTCCATGTCTGACCTCAAAGGTTCCCCCATGTGTGGTCCAGGGGTGCCTCGAGTTAGAGGGTGTTTCATATGTCTCCATCCAGGCTTTGGAAAAGAGGAAGCAACAGCCTCGGTGTTGAGTGGGAGGAGAGACCAGTGGGACCCCAGGACAAGCAGATCACCTAGAACTTGGCCCAGGAAGACAAGAAGCCCCCCATCCAGCCATGGATGTGCCTTGAAGGCAAAGTCAGGGAGAAGGACTATTCAAATGGGGCATGTAGCAGAGCCACCGACGGCTGGCCACAGAGGACTCTTGGCTGCAGGAACCCAGGGGCTAGCCTGACTCTTAGACAATGCCATTGGTTGAATCAATAAACAAGATCTGGAAAGCATTAAGTCATGGTATCGAGTGCCTGTGAGTTCTGGAGTGAGCCGACAGGAACTAAAAGGCCACCTGTGCCCTCCTCCTTGTGGAAGAAGTATTTGGAGAATTGTATTATAGAGAGTGGGTCTCACAGTATAGCCCTGGATGGTCTGGGACTCACTTTAAATTCACAGAGATCCAATCTATCTCCCAAATGCCAGGAGAAAGATGCGTGCCACAGGCTTTGCTGATCTTGAACTATAAGCCAAGTACCTTCTAAGTCTATCCTCCTAGTACTGGGAAGACTATGCAGATGACCTGGAGGATGCCTACTACAGGCTGATTCAAATCAGGCAGGCATATCCAAAGCCAGGGTGCTCCCTAGATGTCTTGGCTTTTTCTGGGAAAGTGATTGGGAGACCTCAGAAGTGACCCCACTGACTGGGAAGCAACAATTATGGAGTACCTGGTATATGCCAAGTTAATTTCCCACAGGCTTCGTGAGTCCTGGGAATGGTCCTAGGTTGGGCAAGCCTCCTTTTCCACTTTACAGCACAGGGAAGGAGTCCCCCTCCATGCACACTCAGCCTCCAGAGTTGGCCTGAGTTGTTATCAGCACTTTCCAAATGCACCTCAGTCACTGAACACTTCGCCCTCTGTCTTAGCTCCTCCAGGCTGCCAGAGAAAAGGCTCTTCCTCCAGTGTTCCTCCACAAGACAGAATTGAGACTCAAATAGCCCAGGGCTTTGCCCTGAGGTGGGGATGGGCAATATCGGGCCCAGTCTATCCCAGGGAGCATGGCGGCATCACTCCCTGCCTGGGGCATACATAGGTTGAGGCTCTGACCCTTCCTGTTATCTGCACTGCCACTGCCACATGCAGTGCTGAGAGACCGTCACTGAATCAAGGTAAGGTGGCAGCCAGCTGGCCTTTGGAGTGGTCTGAGAATAGTCTATTCCCAAGGCATTGGAAGACAGCAGAGCAGCCTCACACAGCTCCCATGGTTGCCAAGAAGACAAGGGGTTGGGGGAGAAAAGTGACAAGATCCCACAGCTTTCTGGAGAACCCGGATGTTCTCCAGAAACTTCCTAGGGAATGTCTGGGCTTTAAATGTTAAGTTAGCTTGTGCACACATACACATACACATACACACACACACACACACGGAATAAAATATATCAGCATATCTGAGTGCTCACCTTCCTAGCAGCACCAGTCCCACGTTCAAAAGATAGCAGAGATCCCACTGTCACTGCTGGGTGAGAGGACAAACAATGTGGCTAATACATGCAATATTGGCTTTATAAAAGGGCATTCTGATGCGTAACTTAGCATGGACAGGCTCTGGAGACATCATACAAAGCCTAAGAAGCTAGTCACAGGACACATGTTATATGAAGACCCTAGGGCAATCAGACAAGAGAGACATGGAGTTGGGTTGTCGGTCTGGACCAAGAGGAAGAGGAGCTAGTGTGTAACGGACATAGGGTTTCAATTGAGAAGACAAAAGAGCCCTGGAGATGGTAGAGGCGATGGCTTCACAGCACTGAGCATGTGGATGTACTCAGTGCAGTGAACTTGAGGCTTGAGATGGTCATGACACTGAGTTTATACTCTATACCTTCAGTCTAATCAAAAACACAATTCACCAAGACAGGGTTTTGTCCAGACCCTCCAAGAGTAGCCTGTCTTTTGTGGGCTAGAGTCTGTGTTTGAGCATATAGGTTATGTCTATCACTCCTCCCTCACTGACCAAAGCCCCAGGTTCTTCACAAGCCCAAGAAATCCCTACTGAATTACCCATCTCCTACCCTCCACTTGGACATACAGCAGCAAGGCTAGGAAGCTGGCTCCTGGAGGATTATCCAAGCAGAATCTTGGTTGTCCTGTATCTTCTGGGAGTACTTAGATCTCAAAAGGTCCTGTTGGATACCCATCTGCCAGAACCAGCCAGCCCCATCACCCTTAAAGGGAAATACCCCACCCCTTCAAGGAAACTAAGCTCCTGGAAAAGAACACAGAAATGGGACAAGGCGTTAGTATGGGTTGCTTGCTTGGCATGCTGCGACTACCTAGGGGGCGAGTAGAGGACACAGTTGTTAGAAGTGCCCTGTGTTTGGATAAGCAATTCTCTTTCTTCCTCCTGGAAGCAGAGAGGCTACCTGGAGCTTTTCCCATGAGCCAGAGCCTGCTCCTCAGGAGAAACCAGCAAAAGGAGCTCATAACCAGGAGGGTCTGAGCCAGGATGCCAGGCAGGGAGGTGTCACAGCTGCCAGTGAACTGGAAAGCATGTGAGTGTATCCACTACACAAATGAGGACCTGAAGCCTTTAGAGGCCAAGGAGCAAGGTAGGGGCAGCGTCAGGTATCCGGATCCCTTGTAGAGTTCTCTTCCCACCCCTGCTTGACACTAAGTCTGAGAACCTGATGACAGCTGGGGGCTCTCCCTAGACAATTCCCAGTACAGGTGAGGCCTCCATTCAGCCTGGGACTCTGTAGAGCCTCCATGATGTCCAGATCATCACCAACGTCACTTTACAACCATCCTTGGCAGGCCTCATGACCTACTGCAGGTAGAAGAGACATCAATGATACGGTGTGTGCTTCGAGACAGCAAGTCCTGAATGACATCAGGGAGGTGAGCAAAAGATAGTTCACAAACACCAAGAAGCTCCAACACAAGAGTCACTATCCTGAAGTGTCAGAGTGACTTGCCATCATACATGGGAGAAAGACTCCCCAAACAGGTTAAGAAGGAGACATTCAAAAAGTTAAGCCATTTGTGCAAGTGACACAGCCAGCCGGGAAACTCCAAATCCCAGGGTCCTGCCATTGCTCCACACCAATGCCGGGGACTTCTGAGGCTCTCACTGGCCTCGTGCAGAGAGACACATCCCCTCATGATGACTGGGGTAGAGGGTAGTAACGCAGCTTGTAACTCAGCTCTTGAAAGGACTGTAAATCACAGAGCCACCTCTGCTCCACTGGTCACCTGGGACAGCCATTCATCTTTGCCAGCATGATGTGCCTGATGGTGCTGTCTTCTTTCCTGTAACAGGGAGAGCAGGGAGATGAGTCTCTGGAGGGAGCAGGCCATCCATGTGACCACCACTGAGAGCTGTCCAGATGGGCCAGGCTTCAGATTGCTGGGGTCGTGCTTTGAATCTCCACATGCATAGGGCCTGCAGGACACCTCTCCAGCTGCTCATACTTGGAAAAGAAGCTACTTGGTGTTTTCAGAGAGCAAGCTTATTACTGGGGTGTCTGTGAGCCATGGGTGTTCTATGAAAGTGGTACATGATCAAGTCTGGTGCACCCCGGCTTTTTAGTATTCGTGAGGCCTTCGTGGAGGCCAGTGGCCCAAAGAAGGCTTGAGAACTGACCAAGGAAGAGAGCAACGGGATCTCAGGGGTGTATTTACTGTTCTGTTGGCAGAATTATCAGATCCTAGCCTCTGCCAGGCCTGGTGCCAGGTTCAGAGGATACAGACAACCCTGTGGCGGTTCCACTGAGTTGGAGGAAACAGTGAAAGGTGGGGACATCACAGCTGTACTAAATCAGGACAGTTACTGTGGGTGCCAGGAAGGAACCATGGAGGTAGCAGAACAGGAACATGAATGAGAGGAGACTGCCAGGCAGCCTGGGCAAGGGTCCTTGGAGAGGAGCTGATATGGTGAGAGCTGAAAATAGGGGGGGCTGTGTGGCAGGAGGAGGGAGGGGTGCTGGGGGAGCTCCAGCACAGGCCTGGGCATGATGAGGGTTCAGAGAGGAAGGAGAAATAAGAAAGAAAACTATGAGGATTGGTGAATACCTAGAGATTGTGATATCTGGGTAGGATATCAGAGACCCATAGGAGTTTTCTATGCAGAGAACACACAAGAGGCGGACAGTGCAAACTGGGTGGGGGTTTGGGAAATGCAGGCTGGAGAGGAGCCCATAGGGAAGCTGCCAGATTCATTCAAATCTGGGCAGTGTGATAGCCCAGAGAGAGCCCCCTGAAAAGTGATACCCTACCAGAGCAGAGCATCCCTGTGCAGTTCTGCAGCCAACCCCACAGCTGACGTCACCAAGGCCAGCTTCGCTGTGATGCTGAGGGTCTGTGGACTTGTACAGCAGCAGGACAGTCTGAGCTGCATCCTTCACAAGACTGTCATCCCCAGCATCACCCTCAGTGCCCAGTCCTGTAGTGAAGACTTCATTGTTCTCTCTCTCTCTCTCTCTCTCTCTCTCTCTCTCTCTCTGTGTGTGTGTGTGTGTGTGTGTGTGTGTGTGTGTAGGTGGTTGCAGACTGCTTTGCTTTTCAAAATGTATTTATAGCTTTCTTCCTGCATGCTAGATCACATGTTGGGGGTGGGGAGTGAGACAAAAATAAACTCTGCGAATCCTTGACCTTGTAGGATCTCTGGGGCTTCACAAGTGCTCAGGTCCTAGGAGTGTTCATAGCTCTTCAGACCCTGTGCACAGGGTAGATCCCAGAGGTCTGTATATCCAGAAGGCCCCACACTCCTTCCTGCTCCGAGCATTCTGTACCTCGTAGCCTCAGCACCTGGTACTTGGATATCACTGCATTGAGACGGGTTCCATTCTGAGCACAGAGCACTGTCCCTAGACAGAGCTGAGTAACAGTATCACCACTAGCTTACACTTACAGCTCAAGACAGCATCACCCCCTAGTTTACATTACACACAGGGTTCATGCTTAAATTCTCGCATTGATCTTGTATTCACCAAGAAATATACAAGGATTAATACACAGAATTAATGAAGACCATAGGGTCACCTCCAAAGTCCATGTGGGATGTTCACAGGTTCAGTTTCAGGATAAAATTTGGATTCCAGAAAGAATGTTAAAATGAGAATCTCACAGCAGTCATTGTGTGTGTGTGTGTGTGTGTGTGTGTGTGTGTGAGAGAGAGAGAGAGAGAGAGAGAGAGAGAGAGAGAGAGAGAGAAAGCTTGCACTCACATGTACACACCCCTGTAAAGAAAAATGTTGGAATAACTTATATAAGACCTCTCACAGCAGGTTAAACAGCAAATAAACAAAGATAAAGAGAGATGTGGTGGACAGAAAGACAGATGTGAGGAAACCATCCGGGATTCAGTAATGAGATAAAAAGCTGTGGGGAAAGGAGTCTGCATGGTCAGTAGAGATCGGAGGCTGTGATGTTTGAGTTGAAACCCCAGTGACAAAAGAGACCAGGCCATGGAGAGAAGCAAGGCAAAGGGTCGCAGGCATCAGAGTGCAAAGGCCCCCAGGTGGAATATAATCAACCAGGTGCCTGAAGGACAGAGAGAAGGACCCTCAGGCCCACTGTGTGACAAGGGGCTGTAGGAAGAGGGAAGAAGCTCAGACATGGACCAACTGGATTGGCTCCAGCTGAGGGCCCAGGACTATGGAACAGTGAGAGCGCTTGCCTACTCACTGACCTGTTCCTCACTCTCTTTCTCTCTTTTACCTATTCACGTACTCATTCATTCCCTTCCTCCCCCCCCCACTCATTTGTTCCTTATTAAATACTTACTACGTGCCTATGTGTCAATGCCAAGATACCTCTGTCCTTGAGGGCCGCTGGCCAAGTGAACCGCAATGGCTAAAGAATGAAGGCTTAGGAAAGATACTGGGGTGGTGGGGAGTGGGAGAGGGAGGACCTGGAAGAGCCTCCTGAGATGGCAGGTGGAAGCCCGTGAAAAGGAGAGAGTACTCTGCATGGTGGCTGTGAAAGTCAAGAGGCCATGAGACCAGGCTTCAGCCTCCTGGCATCGCCAAAAGAAGGAGGACCTGTGTGAGCAGACCATGGTGGAGGCTCGGGCAGGAAGGCAGCCACATCATAGGGAGGGAGAAGCCCTGGGGTACCAGGAAATGAGGCCAAAAATGGGGACAGTAGTCTATGCCCTACTTAGTGCCAGACCCTTATGAAGACAGCTCCTTCACAAGAGAATGCAGCCTGACAGGAGGCTGGCATAGATGTGCCCGCCCTTGACACCATTTGCTTCACCGGATCACAAGGTCACAAATCTCAGTGGGGACATACATGGAGCCTCTCTCAAATCAAAACCCCAGCAGACCGTGAAAAGCAGGTGAGAAGCAACCAGGAGCTCACACCAGCACTTCCGAGGATTGCCATAAGTTCAAGGGTAGCTTGGGCTAAATGGTGAGTTCCAGGCCATTCTGGGCTTAATTATGAGACCTTCTCTCAGAAACAATGAAAGAAAAGGAAAAAGAAAGAAAGGAAGATAGAAAGAGAGGAAGATAAGGAAAAGAAGCAGGGAGGGAGAAAGGAAAGGAGGGAGGAAGAAGGAAAGAAGAGAAAAATATGAAGGAAGGCAGGCACCCAAATACAAGTTTGGAGGCTCTCCCCCACCTCCCTCTTCCACACTGCCAACCCCAGCCCAGCCACCACCACTTCCTGCCTGGGGAAGCTTCCTGGCAGGCTCTTGCTCCCAGGCTGGTCCTTCCCTACTCCACACAGCAGCCAGAATTCCTAGAAAGAAGATGATGTCATCACCTTCCCTCAAACAACCCTGTCTGTCACGGCACTGCTCTGAGGAAACAGCCAAGCTCCTCACAAGACACATAGACTATTCCAGGATATCTAGCCCTGCCTGCCTCTACTGGATGTCCTGAAAACTTGAGGCCTTCTACACCTTGACTGAACTCCCTGCTGTGGCTGGGGCCACCATGGGTGCCCAGAGGGCGGCCTGGAATTTCACTGAACTCCCTTCTGTGTCTGCCTAGGGTATTCATTTTCACCAGTCCTTCCAGTGTTCCCCAGAATGCCTGCTCCAGCTTAGTCCCTGAATCCTTGGCTCAGTTCAGTGTCTGGACACAGCCCGGTGTTAGGGATTGGTACTTGCAGTTCCTAGGACAGAGGGGCACCAGCCCCTCTAGTGACAGTGATGGGGACATGGAAGTGGGGAACCTGGAGTTCAAGAAGGATCCTATGGGAGCACTGAAGAGAGCCTTACCCTAGGAACCCACCATGTAGGAGTCAGCCCACTGTCCCAGGACAGAGGATTAGCAGGTCAAAGCATGCCATCCCAGAAGCTTGGACTGTGGTCACCTCCCTGGACTGGTGTCCCCTTGGACAGCTGCCACACTCTTATTGGTACCTAATCAATAAGAGTCTTATTGGTACCTAAGATGCATGTGTATCTTTATCCGCACTTCTGACACCACATCCAGGAAGTGGTGACACTAGAAGCTAGAAGAAGTCTGGAAGACTCAGGACTGGTGCCCTTCAGCAAAGCACAGAGACACACACAAAACATTTCAAGCCCTGGAGAAACCACTCATGGGAAAGTATGGATAGTGAGGGACCTAAACAAGCTAAACCCGGATCAACTTAACGAGACTCCCCTCTGAGGTAGCAGGTTTCAAGACATTCCTTGAGCAACAGTCAGCAATTTTTTTTCCAAATGATGGAAATCAAACATAAGATTCATGATTCCTACCCAGCCTCAAATACAAGGCTTCAAAATTTAAGACTCTACCCCATCTACTCCATTGGGTCACCAATTCCTCTCTTTAGATGTCAGAGTGTTCCTGGTCTGCACTCAACTATAAGCAGGGTTGGTATCAATCTCAGTATTTGAATGAACAGACCAGTTCTTGCTATGGGGCCACCCAGAATCCTTTGTACATAGGTAGTTCAGGAAACAGGCTCCCAAGAAGCAAGAGGCCCCACAGTGGTAGCCAAACTCAAAATCACTTTCTGATTCTCCAGCCAACACTGTCTCCACCTCACTTCTGGCTCACGTTTATCCAGAACTCCTATGACCTGCAAACACCCAGACAAAAGCCATGCCATTCTGTGCCACCTCTCTGACCTAACATCCTTGTGACTGTCCGGGAAAATCTTTTGGCATACCTAAGCCAAGACTGCCAACAGATAGCACCAGAGACCTACAGCAGAGATTGCCCTGCCTGGCTGTAACCAGTGTACCTTTCCTTCCCTCCAATGCATTTGATGCTCTGGTTTGTGGATTTCTTTCTGTGACTACAAAAGCTCACAAAACTGCTTCCATGGAGAAAAGTGTTATCTAGGGCAACCTGAATTTGGCTCAGAATAAATGACCTCTTATTTCCCCTTTACAGTGAGACCTGGGTTGCATCCACATTTCTATGCACCCAACCATGGGCAAGAAGCTCTGTTAGGGTTCAAGAGGAATCAAAATGAAGTCCTTCCCAGTAGCTGCTCTTGACTGGTCTGCTGATGTCTGGCCCCACCCACCACACATGAAAGCGGCGGCCCCTCTGCTTTTCTCCAACAGGCAGCCCTGCAGAACGGTGGGCTTCTTCCCCTTCTATCTGCTGAATGTGGGGAATTTGCTGGCCTTTCTCAAAGCCGTGCTGAAAATAAAATGATAACAAATGCAAGAGACTAGTGAAAACCAGGCAGTTTTTGATATATACTTCTGTAGAAAAGGATACCAGTATAGAAAAAGGGCAAGGATGACCTTCATGCTGATTTGGTGTAAAACAGTGTTTTGTCTTTGTTTTTGTTTGACTTGTTTTGTTTTTAGGCCCCATCTCAAGAAATTCTTGTCCTCTTTCTCCATTGGAAGATCTTGCCCTATCCCTAGATTCTCCATCCTATTGGCTCAGGACACAGCCTTATCTTATGAATAACGTGGGGCTCAAGACTTCTCTGATCCTGGGCTCAGTCAGTTGTACCTTTCCATCCTCAAGAGTCCCAAAACAATCATCCTCCAGCCAGCGGGACTTATCTGTGCTCTGATGAACTCTAAGTGCACCCCATGTTGAAAATGTACTATGAAGCCTCTGGCTGGATTAGTGAAGTATGGTTGCTCAAACCTTCCTATTCTCTATAGACACCATGATGAGGCCAGTTAGTGATGCTCTGAGTTTCTTCCAAATAAGGACAGAGCATCAAATAGGATGCCTTTGCCTGCTCAGGTGATCCATTTCACCTGCTACATGGTCAGCAGATCACGGGCCACTTGCTGCTCTTAGACCGTGGCAGGGCACAGAATATAACCACAAGAGGAGCTGGCACAGGTCTAGTAATTGACTGTCAGATGAGGTCTGCCCTAAAACTGAAATCACTGCTGATGCTGAGCCAACCACATGATTGATGATTGAAGGGTTGATAGGACACACACACACACACACACACACACACACACACACACACGAGAGGATAGCTGAGCACTCCTCTGTGTATGCACATGTGTGCATGCGTGCATGCATTAGCGGAGACTGTATATGTAAGAGAATGAACGAGTACATGAATGAACAAAAGAGGGGGTACCAATTTTTCAAAAGTTGACAGAGAAGAACTGTCTTGATCAAAAAATTTTTATAACCACACCAGATATACCTCTATGAAGAACAGCACAAAAGGTATTTTATTATAACTTTTCCAAATTTCCAAAACAGAACAAAACCAAAACCAAAAATACGTGTGCCCTTATATCAGAGGCATGACGGTAAAGCATCCGTGAGTTTTAATCAACCAGGCGAACACCACAGACACAGAGACAGCAGCCTGAGACGGCAGGCTATTACTCATGGCTCCCCAGAGGAGGAGGGAGGCACATGGGGAGCACTCGGGTCAGGCAGGAGGCAGGCGCAGCAGCAGAAAGCCTTTATTAGGGTTTCCGATCTTCCAATTTAGAGGAGCAGCTTGAGATAGCCTGAGACCGACCTGTTTGAATGGTGGGGGGTCTTCAGGCTACGAGGGTGTGGGTTCCCTAGGAAGGAGGGTGAAGATTCACTTTGTTTTGAATAAGAAAGGTGTGCTCACCGGGAGTCTTCTGTCATTCCCCCTCACCCACCCAAGGCCACCTTGCTGACAGTTCTAAACAATTGAAGATAAGGAACTCCAGGTTTATTCCCCCTAGGACCGTAGGCTCGCTCTAAAGTCATGTTCTCTCTCAGTTTCCCCATCTGCACATTGAGGGTAATAATCCCTACCCACAAGGCTATTGGAAGAAGCTGACTCTTGAGGCCTGTGTGAGTGACTGAACTAGAATCAGTGCAAACCTGCAGTAACTTTTCTTGGGGTCACGGGGGCCGCCACACTAGCGTGCAGTGGGAAAGAGCTCACGCCGTGAACTAGGTGAGCTGCTCTCCAGCTTCTGGGAGCTATCTGAATAGTGAGATGCTGGGAAGATGAAGACAGAGTGTTCTTTTCTCAACGTGCCCTAATCTGTGCATCAATAGTAAGATTCATGGGGCTGCTTCCACCCTCCTGGTCTCCAAGCTCTACTTTAATTCACGGGTCTGTCCTGGAGGCGGGGCTCTGAATCTCATTACATACACTGGGGCTGGCGCAGATCGATTCCCTCTAGAAACGAGGCAATAAATCGCCCATAGACATTATGAGCAAACCTCAGCTGCCAAGAGGGAACACACAAAGCAGGCTTTCTCCAGCCCTGAGTTTGTAAGTTCACTCCTGTCCCAGGTTGACATTTTGAACCAGCCGTAGGCATGAGGCATGGCTGTATCTTGGGACTACCTCCCAGAAATAGGCTCCTTTCTACAAAGGCAGATCCATAAATAATAACAATCAGCATGGCATTATTATAGAATGGAAGAAGGGCCCAATGCTGGGTCCCAGGGGTCAAAGCAGCTTTTTGTTATGCAACCATGAAAGGTGATGCATCTGAAGAACCACACTGACCACAGGGAGAATGGCTGTGAGATCCAACAAGGCAGCTCATAAAACTGGTATTGATCATGGCCATAAATATTACAAGGAAACGTACACATGGGGATAAAAATGACACAGGCCAGAAAGCTAATAGCGATTTTGTTTTTATGAATTTTAGTTTTCTTCTTACCCACTTTTCTCTTTTATTTTTCTCCTGGAGAAAGTAAACATCACTTAAATTTATTTATTTTTTTTGTAACTGGAAGCTTTCGATAGCTGCGAACGTTAACTGCTAACTGTGGCTTCTTCTGTTCCAATGCCAGCACACCTACTTAAAGGAACGCAAGCAATGGCACTTACACCTTTCACTTGTTCAACAGTTTAACTACTCTACAGCCCTAAAGGAATCCACTCTTGATCCACTTTAGGTGTGGGAGAGTTTAGCTTGTTTTACTCACCTGAGTAAGTGACGCCGCCTGAAACCTGCCTGTTTGCAAATAAAAGCCTCGCCCAAGATATTGAAAGTCAGAAACTCGCGCCACTTCACCATTCCCAGCCCTTCGAGGACACATCCCAGAGTTCTCCTGAGATAGTGTCTGTCACCTACCCCATCACTTTGCGTTCTATACTTGGCTGGGGCATCAACAAGCCTGAGCATGTGAAAGCCTCTCACTGGTTTCCAGTCTGGCTACCCTGACCTCCTCCAGCCAATAGCCAGCCTGGAGGTTCCAGAAGGTGCGGTCAGTGGCAGTCCTTCCCAGCACTAAGCTGGGGCTGTCACTATGTCAAGTTCTTTCCCCACTCTGCCCCAGCCCTACACCTTGAGGTCTGGTCTTATCCAGTTTCTGACGCTCAGAGGCCCTTGCTCTTTTATAGTGCTGAGGGTTCTTACACAACCAGGAAAAGACACAGTCTGTGTGCTAACTCCCAGCTATTTCCAGCCTCCGTTCCCAGTTGCCTCTTATCTGAGATGCTGAAAAGGAAAACACTCGTGTTGGGAGGAATGGCCTCAGAGCAGTTTCTGGCCATGAGAAACAATGCAACCTTAGGGACTAGGAAAGGCATGCATTTCCCTTTCCTGTTCAGACATGTGAAGTCTGAAGCTGCAGCAGCCACCTCGTGACATTCAGACAATACTCTAGGAGATGCGTGCACACTGAAGACAGTGAGCCTAAGAAACAGAGGGCAGCTAGGTGGTCACGAGCCTCAGGGAGGTGCAGGAAAAGCCCTGAGAAGAGTCCCCCTTGCTCCTCCTAGGCCACACCTACTCATCTTCTGGGGATGCTCCAGACCTGGAACCATATATTTTCCCGAGATACACCAGTTATATTTATGTTTATGTCCATACAGTGTGGCCACCTGTGAGTGAGTCCAAACTGAAGCTACCTATGAACAAACTGGCCTTTCCAGAAAGGCTGCTAGGTAACCCCAGGGGAGGATGGACTGCCTCGAGTAGAGTTAGGCTTTCAGACTGTGACTGGGTCCTGTCCCACGGGGGACCACCACTGCACCCTCTTTCTCTGGCCTGTGGCTTTTTCTCTCAGACACAACACCCTGCCCAGCTCCAATTAGTTGGGGGAGTTCTAGGTAGTTGAGAGGGGCAGATCCTGCAAGAGTTCTGATTGGCTTTGTATCAGTCAGTCTCCTGACTGTCGACCAATTATCTCTGAGAGGGGTGGAGCTATGCTGCTTGACACAGCCTTGCATCTAAGCTCCACCCACTGAGGAGAACAAAGCAGAGCTAAGAGAAAAAGCTGGATCAATCTCTGGCCTCCTCCTTCAGTCCATGTGATGGACAGGCTTCTGTGAGACACCAAGGGGAACAAGGGCATCTTCTGGGCAATGGCACTCCGGGGCAAAGGCAACTCCTTCTTCCACAATAGTCACAGCTTCGGTTCCTACAGGCACAGAGGCCTAAGTCAGAATGTGCAAGCAGGTGGATGCAAGAGGAGAAGCCAAGTGTGAGGCAGAAGGCAGAGAAGCCAGTGTCCTGGTAAGGATGGAAGTCACTCCTGTTACAAGAAATCATGACGCTAAGGACCATCTGGCAAGACCAGAGAAAACCATTGAGATGTTCTGCTTCCTGGACAAGCAGGTGCCTGAGGCCCTAGGAGAGCTGTGCTGGCCAGTGGAAGGCTGAAGTTGAGGCTGGCCCCAAAGTCTCTGTCCTAAGGCCGGAGCATACATGACCAGGACTGGAATTAGCCCGACAAGGAAAAGCTCAGTCTAAGAAAGGCATTCTAGGATACATACACCCACAAGGCTCCGCTGCTGGTGGCCACACATGATTCCATAGAGTTCTCTAATTCTGTGATGCCTACTACGTCCAGCCCTGAGTTCTAGATGTAGAAGTGAAGCTTAGAGACACTAAGTAACTTCCTCAGAGTTGTCCAGCTAAGGGAGGGCAGATCAGCACTGGAATCCAGATCTTCCTTTTCTCTGTAAGGCAGGTGTTCCCCATGAGCTCCTCTCCACCCCAGGGATCTTAAGGGAAGGAGAACTGGACTGAGATTTCATGCAAGTTGCTGACAGGCAGCCTCCTCACACAGCCCTGCTCAGCCAGTCCGGGGTTGCAAACACTAGACAATCTCCCATTTAAACCTAGATATATCTGTGAACCTGAACTGTACCATGCAGAAAAGCCTAAATGAGAGAAAAAAGAAGAAGAAAGGAAGGAAGGAAGGAAGGAAGGAAGGAAGGAAGGAAGGAAGGAAGAAAAAACTACTACCAACAACAAAAATTGTTAGTGATCCACCCAGAACGAACAACAGCCCTGAGCTGCTGAAGCCAGAGCACAGCAGCCTCAACCCAGTCTCCCCCGGGAGCTACAGCATTTCATTCTCGAGTCTGGAAAGTATACACCCAGCCCCAGCAAAGTATTTAATTATTGAGCATCCCAGCATTTCAACTGCGCTCACCGCAAGCTTTGCACAGGTCACTGGGAGTCACTGGGCCTCCACCAGCTCCCATAAATCACTGCAGCCTGGCAGAAGCCCAGGCACAGGGCAGAGGTGGCAAAATCATACAGAGTGCAAAGAGAGCCTGCGGGCCATTCGTCGGAGAGCTGGGGCTAGAGGGACACAAATGGTGACTAAGAAGAAATGACTGGTGGCCCTGAGGGTGATGCTTGGAAGGAAAGGGCAGCATGTGAGAGAGAAACCACATGGTTAGCTGTGTTGTCGGGGAAAGACCGCACAGGAGACCCCAGAGTTCAGCCACATGTGAAAGAGGAGATATCCTCTCACACGTCACCACACCCGATTATTACACAGTCCAGGAAAGCATGGCTCGTTAAGGAACCAGCAGGCTCTGGACTCTGGAAGGTTGGGTGGAGCACTGAGCAGTTGGTTCAATGTCACACGTATAGATTGGGGTAGTTCTGCTCCCGAGCCACATTCCTGACCACCTCACAGGACCACACTCGGTGTCGGGGCAGGTGCCAAAGAGGCGTGGAGCTCAGGCTGTGCTGGATTCAAGATTGACTTGCGGTGTTTGCCTTAGGGTGTTTGCTGAGGGAGCAAGAGGAATAGGAGGGCAGAGCACACCCCAGCTGGCTCATGGAAATGGACACTTTACTGCCTGCGCATCTGGAGGGTACCCTAAGGGAACTGCTAGACAGCCTCTGTGACGTCAGTTTATCCTCCTTTACAGCATCCTCTGTAATGTTGGGGTCTGGATGTCTGGCAGCACACCAACACCTCCCAATTGAAGGTTTCTGAAAGTATCAACCATGTCTTTGCAAGTCAGGTGGACAGAGTGTCCTGAGGGACTCAGATATGCTACCTGACGAAGTTCCCACCTTCCTCCTGTGCAACCAGGCCTGAGAATCGCTGGGCCAGACCACACCCCTGGCTGGGTAGGGAAACAAACCCCCAGCTTCTGGGCCAGACCATATCCCCTGCTTGGGTGGGGAAACAGACCCCCAGTCTCAAGGCTCAAGGCTTGGGGCTTCTCTGATAGCACTTCCTTCGGATTCTTACTGGGACAGGCACATCCTCCATTTCCCAGGAAAAGCCACCACAGCAGGATCTGGGAGGAAAGGAAAAGGGACAACAGAGCTGAGGGGGCCTGGAGAGGGGGCGCTCAGCTCTCATATAATCTGAAAGACATTATCTCTCTGGTCCTATTGAAAGGTCTCCCGATGGAAACCGAGCATCCGGAAACAGTGGCAACCGAGTCTCCTCCCCAGCTGACTGGCTTTTGGCCAGAGGAGGGATGGGAGCTCAGAGGACAGGCAAACATGGAAGATGACAGGGCAGCTAGCCCACCTCAGATCTCTGCATGGCTGCGAGAGAGACAGGTCATTGGGGACAAGGCTCTCAGAGCCCAGAGTGCCAGCAGGAGCCAAAGAGGGTGCCCAGACTATTAGGGACCAACACTAATATGGGCAACAAGGACCCTCTCATTGGCTCTGTCCCAAGAGTTGATGCTCAGAAAAATTGCCAGGAAGGAAATCAATGACTAACTCTATGGTCCCTTTACAAAGATCTGCAGAGATGCTCCATGGGTTAGTTATACTCCCATCCCTCCCTGCTGGGAGGTCAGCTGTCATTGGTAGCTCAGCACCTCTCACTCGTCAGGCAATGCCATTGAGGATAAGCAGGGAGATAAGAAAGTGCCCAGAGTGACCACTTATCACATATTCCAGGGTTGGGTGAGGATTCAGAACAAGGACCCCGGAGTCATTCACAGGCTCTCTTCACACATGCAACTTTCTCATTCAGGTCTCTAAAAGACCCTCAGAAGGAGGCAGGCAGATCTGTAGCTCACTCCTGCCTCTCTCCAGGCTGTTCTAAATTTTAATTAGCAATAATTATCATAAACATTTCAGAGTACTTGAGCATCTTACAAACCACTTTGCACGCATTATCTCCCTGGGAACTCATGGAGTTCCGTACATGGGGACCTGTGAATGAGCTGCTCTCTGGATGGTAGCCAGAGCATTGCCTGTTGCAGGGACAACTGGGCCAAGCATTCTCTGTGGCCTCTAAGTACTGGAACCCTTACAGGGGCTGCTAGTTTTTATTGTGCACAGCTCAGCAGCAGTACAGGGAAATTCAATAACCACTGACTGTGGATGGGAATCTGATGTTCACGAAAGGTGTGGATCTCACTCAAGGGCCACAGCGAAGGAGAGGGGAGCCAGGACTCAACCCTGGGTCTGCCTGACTCCAAGCGGTCAGAAGGACAGTGACAATAATGATGACACAGGACACCAATTGATGTCACCCAAGCCAAGCACAGAGCCTGGCACTTGGCATTTTCTATCATCTTATTTACTGTTAACAAAGGGAAAGGCCGGCAGGAGTGGATGGAGAGACCTGTGGAAGCACCCTGGGGCAGAAGGCTGGATAAAGGAGGAGAACTATAACTGAGTCAGGTCTGACCTGGAGATGGGGACACAGTCTGAGCAGGCAAGTGAAGAAACCGGCTCTGGGTAGTACAATCCTGAGGAAGGAGCCTTGGAAACTTGGAGGGGGTTCTGTCCTAAGATCCCACCTCACCCTGGGTCCAGCCTGAGACAGATCTCACTCACTGGGGTTAGAGTTACTTGTAAGGCAAAGGTGTGAGTTTCTAACAAACTACAGGAGCCTGTAGTCCAGGACTAGGTCCCACAAGTGGGGTCACTGGATCAACTACAGGTCATGTCACCCTGGAGTTCTGCCTTGGAGATGACAGTCACCACCACCCTGCCCTGCCACTTGCCACCTACCTCACCTCAGGGTCATTGGAACAAGAGAGTAAGAAGAATGGTGGATGCCCTTATCTGCTGTGGAATATTATTTTTAGATGTATTACATTTGTTTTTGCTGTGCAACATTTGTTTCATGATGCAAAGATGTGTTGCATTCTTTTATGTTGCATTTGTTTAAAACTCTGTGAAACTGTGTTACTTTGCCTGTCTCCAACACCTGATTGGCCTAATAGAGAGCTAAATGGCCAATAGCTAGACAGGAGAAAGAATAGGCAGGGCTGGCAGGCAGTGAGAATAAATACAAGAAGAAAGAGAAGATTGAGGAGTAAGAAAACATGGAGAGGAGGACCAGCCACACAGCCACACAGCCAGCCATGGGGTAAGAGTGAAAGTAAAGAATACAGAAGTAAGGGAAGGAAAAAGCCCAGAGGCAAAAGGTAGTTGGGATAATTTAAGTTAAGGAAAGCTGACTAGAAATAAGACAAGCTAAGGCCAGGCATTTATAAGAAAGAGTAAGACTCTATGCATGTGATTTATTTGGGAGTTAGGTGGTAGACCCCCAAAGAGCCAACAAGTAAAAACAACAACACTTGTCAGCACTGTGGAAATCAGAGGCTAGTAATAAGTGGAATCTGGGTCTCTGCTCACATTTCAATGGGAGCCACCACAATTGGGGATGGAGCAGCCAAACCTATATAAAGAGTTTTAACCAAAGCTTTGTGGCATAGGCCTATAATTCCAGCTGATGTGGGTCTGGGAGGTAAGACAGGACGATCATGAGCTCAAGGCCAGCTTGAGTAACTAAGACCTTGCCTAAAAGAAAACAAAAACAAAACGACTGGGGATGTAGTTCAGGCGTAAGGGACTTAAATGTGTGTGTGAGGCAAGCCTGGAAAAGCAGGCAGAGAGTTCAGGGATAGGGTGGGGTGGAATAGAAGAGGCTCCCAGTGTTCCTGGTAGGAGCTTCAAAGACAGGGGGAGGAAGGAAACTCTCAGAGAGCAGGGGCAGAAGTCAGAGCAGCCGAGTACAGGCTTCTAGACGCTTGACCAGGCTGAGCAAATCATGGAGGGGTGATGGTCTCCAACCTGCCATGGTTTTTATGACGTGTCCTTTCCAGGTAAGGAGGAATAGAGAGCCGAACTTCTATTCCTCCTGCCTCCACGTACTGAGTCCTAGAAGTCCAGGCACGAGCCACCACACCCAGCTCGGGCTGCTATTGAAGGCTGACTGTATCTTGTCATCATAAACGCATGTTTCTATGGCAACCTGACCCCTTACACATGTTTAAGGCAAAGGGCCTGCAGTCAGAGATGAACAAAGTGAACTCTGGCTCTGGAGCCATGTCTGGCAGGAGAGATACTGGGTGCAGGGTGAGGACAGCACCCAGACTTTGGCCTTGGCCGTGGGAAGCAGGGACCAGCTGGCGTTATAGAGGCAAGGAAGCTGGGGGGGGGGGGTCTTAGGAACCAGGAAAGAGATGAAGAAACCAGCTGTAGGGAGAGTCCTTAGCATGAGGAAAGACCTGGAGACCCCCAGGGAGGCTGTGGCTGTGCAGCAAGGGGTCTAGGGACCACTACCCCCGGGATCCCTGGCCATGGGGAAGACTAAGCCATGCGTGAATGAATAGTAATGATGATTGTGGATACACAGGATATGTCCCTTTTATGTTTCTTTCTGGAAGGTCTAATTTGGTTAATCTGGTAAGTTAAATATTCCTAGCTTCCAAACATGGAAAGAACTCAAATGTTCAGCAACTGAAGAATGACCTCTGAGCCATGATCTACCCATAAATATTGCTCAGCCATATAATGGTGGTCCCTTACATCTGGGTGGGCTGGGGCCAGAGCATCGCCATGACTTCAAAGCTATCCTGGACTACAAAGTGAAACTTGGACTTAGAAGACCAAAACAAACATAAAAATTGAAATGAAATGGTGACCTCCTTTGGTTTAAAAGCAGACAGCCAGCAAAGTGCCTGTGTCCTCAGGCAGGGAGACCGTATTTATGATCCAAAAAAAAAAAAAGCTAGACGAATTGACTGAACCCAGTTTCTAAGCATCAAGGACATCTACCTTCCCCCATTACCCTCCTCCTGGCTGCACTCTGGCCACACCCAGACCCCTGGCCTTTGAGAGTAGAGTGCCCCTCCCCTCGTTCACATGCATTCCCCTAGAACCTCCTGCTCCACACATTTTCTACTGCTTCATTTCATTTCTGTTTTCTTATTCCCACATTCAGGAATTGTCCCTCAGCCTCTCCTTGGCTAGTTCTGTGCACAGGGAAGAAGTGGCCACCAACAGATGTCTGTCTGCCTTCCCATCAATGTGTGTCTGCCTGCCGGTCAGATGTATGGAGTGCTTTAAGCAACAAGCAGGACCAGGGTTGGCAGGAGAGACTGGGAGTCTTATCCTGCAGGCCAAGCAGCCCTCTGTGCATGGGAGCCAGAGTTCAGGCATCCGGAGGTCAGAATGAAGCTACCAAAGCAGTAGATCTGATGGTCACTGTCCAAGGCCAGCCTCAGGACCCCCTATTCCTCAAAGGCAGGGTCCTCCAGGCCTTGCCCTCCTCCATCCACAGCTGCCAATTCCCCGCTCTACACAGCCTTCCAGTCTTCCTGTCTTGGCCCTTGGATGACTAATTCCTGTCTCCCAAGGTCCCAGTTCAGCTTGAGCGGGGCCTCCTCCTGGACCCTGGTTCAGCTTCACTGCCCAGCTCCCCTGCTGCCCACGTTCTCTCCCAGCAATTGCTATGCTCTGTGCCCCTGGGTGGACTATGAGACCAGCCCCACTCCTCTCCCAGTCCCAATTCCAGCTCCTTTGAGGGACCCACAAACACAAAGCTGAAATTAACACATGGAACTCACAATATTAAGGGACATAACATTTATAGTCATCTATAAATGGCAAGCGTTCATGAGACGCATGATGATTGAATTCAGTGTAGCTCATTAAGTCAGAAATAAAACTCGGTCACAAAAGGCCCTGGGACAGTGTTCATGTTCCACCCACTGAATATCTGTCATGGGAAGGTCCTAAATCAGAGCGGCAAGGGCATTCACCACGTAAGAGCAAAGGTGAAAGCACTGAACAAACTCTCTGTGGGCATCTCTACTCAAACACACACGCATGCACAGGACAGCTATCAGCTTGACAGCAATGACAGCCAGCTGCAGCTGAGCTCTGGGTCTCCAGAGAGCACGTGGGGCAGATGACAAATCACCTTTGTTGCGCAGTCAGTGTTTCATGGAAGCAGGAGCAGGTCCTTGTGGGGACACAGATGGGAAGGGAAAGATGGAGGCTTCCCTGAGAATCTGCCGGAAGAGCTGCGGTCACAAATGCCTCTGTCCACCGCCACCTCAGGCTGTCAGCCTTACAGGGGGTGGCTGTGTTGCTCCCAAAGGGTCAGTGATTCTGACACACAGACATAACACCCTCAGAAGCTCATCTAAGTCTATGTGGCAGATGCTTTTAAAGCTGCTGCGCCTCTCCCCTCCATGTAAGTATCGGGTTTCCCTTTGAGACACTTGGGGAAACAGATCGACATAAACACTGAGTCAACCTTCGCAGGGCTGCGAGTTAACAGAGCTGATATTATAAAGCTGTGGGAGGCATTTGTACTCAACATTTCACCTTTCCCCAGCATTATCTTCCCAGAAGTCATTATCCAAAGCTCCTTTCTTACTGGGTTCCCACATCCCGAGACGGTCCTCAGTACATACAGCTCTCAGTACTCAGGGCACATGAACCACCGCTTCATTATTGTGCTGTAGCATCATTTGCTTAATGCAATTGGATGTCTTTCCTGTTCCGGATCATTTTCTATTACAAGCCAAACCGTGATACGTTGTACAATTAGCTGTATCTGTGCCTCAATGACCAAGAAACCCCAAAGGGGGTTGTTACTGACAGGCAAAGCGAAGACCATGCAATGGCGGACAGTGGGTTGATGGCTTGAGGCTGTGATGAAGGTGCTGTCACAATCTGAGGCTACAAAGCACCTGGTATGAGGGAAGTCACTGGTGGTGAGAAGCCAACAAGGCAAACATCCATCAGGACTCCCAAGCAGAGGGATGTGGAGAGTAGAAATGATGAAGGCTGGGCTCTCATAGAACCCGAGGCATCCAAATGCTCTCTGAACCATGAAGGACCACAGTCTCTCTCCATCCCCCCTGCCTCCCACACACACACAGAATCACCCTGATGGTTAAATGCTTGGCGACCATAAACATTGTACACTTTCCCATTAGCTCTATTTGTAAATCTTGGCAAAAGAAGGTTTTCAACATGGTGATACTTTTATAAAATTTGAGACTTTTCAAATCAGTCTTACATTGGAATAATGCTGTGCCAGAGAATGGACTTCAAGCTACCGTCTTAGTTCAGGTTTCTATGGCTGTGAAGAGACAACATTATAAAGGAAAACATTTAATTGTGGGTGGCTTACAGTTCAGAGGTTTAACCCATTTTCATCGTGGCAGCTGCACGCAAGAAGACACAGTCCTGGAGACTAGAGTTCTACCTCTGGATCAGCAGGCAGCAGGAAGAGACAGTGACACTGGACTGGGCTTGAGTTTCTGAAACCTCAAAGCTCACCCCCAGTGACACACTTTCTCCAAAAATACATACATACATACTGACTCCAACAAGGCCACATCTCCTAATCCTTTCAAATATGCCACTCCCTAGGAGCCTATGGGTTTTCATTCATACCACCACAACTACTTATATCATAGTTTGTTCAAGAGCCTTCATTTAAGGCTTCCAACATACAAGAAACTGGGAATTCCAAGCTCATTGCCTCATTTAGTAGAGGGAGGCCTCCACCTATGCAAAGGGTATGGATGCTCTCCAGGCTTCCAACTTGTTTACCAGCAGTCATTTATTCCAAGCTAGGATACGTGTCATCTCAAGGCCGAAGTTACATAAACACTCCTTTATCTCAAACCAAGTACTCCCGCTAGGCATAAGGACACTGTTTTGTGAGGTGAGTGTATTAATACTTCATGGCTTGACTCTGATGCCCAATGTGGCATATGTGCTTTTGAGAACCAGGCACTCAGACTCCTCAGCTTGTTCCTAGTCTGGTGATGACAGCAACTTGAACTTAAAGACAAGCAGAAGGAAAATGAGATTCACTGTCAGCTCCTTGTGAGCAGAGCAGCAAGGAACGTGAGCAGTTTGGGGCACAAAATGAACACTGAAGCTATGTGCAGCAGTGACTCAGGTGGGCCCAGCCCAAAGGATGCCTGTGGAATTCTCCATCTCTCTGTGCTCCTGAAGAGACAGGAGTCAATGGGACATGTGAACATCCTACGTGGTGACCTTCCTGTACTATCCTCTCATGAAGGATGATGAAATAGTAAAGATGTCCCATTGCTAAGGGCTGTTGTGATGATGGTGGGTTCCACCGGAGCCACCCCACAGTGAGCAAGCTGCCCTGGGCTCTCCCTGGCCTGGGAGACTGGAAGCTTATGATGATTTTTACATGATTGCTTTATAGTCTCCTGAGTGCTCATAGCCTTTGAAGGCTGCCCCACATGTGTCTACAGGATTCAGCAGATACTTTAGATGCAGCAAAAGCAAGAGGCAGATCCAGGAAAGACTGAACGCTGGAGCAATGCTGCACTGTGTGCTGTGATGCGGAACTGAGAATCAAGGGACCATATACCTTTCGTGGACACAGATATCCCCCTCTCTCCCTAGAAATGTAGGAACAGAGGCTGGGTGGTCTCTGCATACCCAGGTGATTGGCAGGCAGAGGCTGTGCTGCTCTTCTTCACAGCCAGGTGATACTTCAACTTCCCTGCAGAGATCAGCCTCCTCACCTCTGGGTCTCAGTTCCAGGTTCATCTTTGGGTCACTTTTGTACCTAATGCCAACTGAATTCATCCCCTAATATATCTGCGCCCATTTTCCCAGTTGCCCCCTCTCATAAAGCTTTAAGAAAAGCCAACACAAGCTTTGTGGACCTCAAAACACCAGGCATTTCAAGAACTTTAAAAGACATGTATGTAGCTAACCCTCCCGGAGTCGTCCTACAGGATGCAGGCGGTAGCTTTAATCTATACAGAGCAGATACTACTGATCTACAGTACATCTGGACAAGCAGATACAGAACTGCCCTGGGCTTGCTCCAGAGCCTGGCCCTCCCCACAAGGGCATGCAAACATGTTCACAGTTTGCTGTGTGGCTGTGTGTTACAATGTCGATCTCCTTGGATCCCTGCTTAAATTCACTTCTGTGTCCATGCTGCCTGGATGGAATGAAAGGAGAGGCTTGTGGCAAAGCCTCTTGCGTTAGTGAGCAAGCTGCTCCGGCTGCCTAGAAGAGCTCACGGTGGGAGTGAAAGTCTGGTCCTATCCCAGTAAAACAGATGAGGATGACCAAGGCTGGCTCAAGCCCCACTGGAAAGAAACCTCAGGGACAGTGGGCCCTGGGTGGGCCCCATCCACTGGGAGTCCAGGATACATGGCTGGCATGCTCCTGAGTTCAATTTGTGTCCTGGACAAAGAGAAGAACTGGGTAACAGCGTTACGACTGATGAACAAAGCAAAAGACACCATGCAAGCTCTTTCCTAGAAAGTGCAGGTGAAGTGAGAAATAGTCTCATACACACACACACACACACACACACACACGCATGCATGCTCATAAGCACGCTCATAAGCACGCATGCATGCATTCATAACTCTAGTTGGTATGGAAGGCTCATTTCCCTCTCTCAGGTAGTTGGACCCATGTAGCCATCACAGATGGTACAGTCCCATGATTTTTAAACTTTATGTCAGTGTGCATTCCATCAAAACTTAACATTGAACTGATGGCTGATCTTTCCAGGCTAGTGACAGGAGACACAGTTCTCCCTCCCTGCCCAGCAGCAGAAGCAAACTCTGCCCCAGCAGCATACAGGGACCCTCCAGTAGGGCACGTGCTGCTGATCTAGGTCTCCCACAGTGAGGTAGAATCTCAGCATTTCCAACTTGCAGTGGTTTCAAGTTCAGCTATGCTGAGTTCATTGGATGAAAACCTGCTGAGTCAGGGAGCGCCTGCGCTCTCACATCACAAATAGGAAAGGATGCTATGGACCAAGAGCCTCCTCCACTCCCCACTCAGGAAATGCAGCTCTGAACAGGCCAAGGAGAAAGAACTGCGAGTCTGCTTTGTAAACTTGAGACATGACTCCATCCCCCACACTCTGGAGTGGCTGTCACCTCCTCACCCTCCATCACAGACATCTCCACAGTGCCTGTGATATCTGTCTGTGAGCTAAGGTCAAAGCAGTTGTCTCATGGGGGAGGTTTACCACTGCCTGAGTCATAGTGTGGATGCTACCTGTCACCTTCAGGGACGTTCTGAGATTGAGCCTGTGGTTACATCAAGGAATTTAGTGCCTGGATCTTCCTAGTCCGTCCACCCTCCACCCTCACCCCACCCCACTCCTATGCACTTAGAATGTCCATCTACCCCTTCCTCACTCACCCCCTGTCACCTGGGCTCGGACACCCACTTATTCACCGTGTTGACACATAGCAAACTCAGATCTAAGGACTTGCTCCTGGGATTCAAATCTCTGCTTTTCTGTATACCCCAGCACTGGCCATGTGGCTCAGGTTCTAAATTCAGGCTGACCTCAGGAGTCATTCTCAACATGGTCATGACTCACCCTTGCAGAGCTCTGGGGCCCATGTCACATGGTCTGGGCAATAGCAATGTTCCCTGTGTCCTGACCCCCGTGAGGCCACCGTTCTCAAGGCTGGTGCTGACACAGTCCCGGAAGTCAGCTAGGATGGATCAAAGCCCTTCTTCAGGACAGAAAAGAATCCTAAATACCAGGATCCTGACTAGGGTCTGGGGGTACCTGCTGTGGGGAGAGCCTGGAAGGGGTGTCAGGAGAGAGGAGAGAGAAAGAGGGGGAGACATGGAGAAGAGAGACACAAGGTCATGTGAACGATACCCTGAGCTAGGAAACCTTGACAAGGAAAGGTTTGCTGCAGTTCATGGCTTCAGAGCTTTCACTCCACGGTCAGTCGGCTCCATGGTCTGCCAAGGTGAAGCCGGCTCCAATGGCAGCTGGAGCTTGTGGAAGAGGAGAGTACTCAACCCGTGACAGCCAGGAAGGAGGTGTGGAAAGGGCCAGGCATGGCACAGAACCCCAAGTACTCACTTTCCAGGTGAAACAGTGGCTGGGAATCAGTACAGTGCTTGCTGTGCACACACCAGAAGCCGAGCCGTCCTCCAGAAGCCATGTCCAAAAGCTGCCGCGGCAGCATGCACCTGTAGCCCCCGTGTGGGGGAGGAGGAGGAAGGATGATCCCCAAGGCTTGCTGGCCAGTGGCTCAAGCTGGAGCTCACCGAGTGATTCTGTGTCCAGAAAAAAAAGGGGGAGGCCAAAAGTGTCTGAGAAAGACACCTGGCTTTGACCTCTGGTCTCCACACACATGGGCAGACATGGGTACAGACAGAAAAAAGAAAACAGAATGGCTTTATGGTCAAGATACTAGATCCCTGATCAAGCCAATGTTTAGCTCTCCCAGGGCCTGAGTTTCGGCAACGAGACAGTTGGGCTGATTCACCCCCAGGTCTCAGATAATTGTTTTAGTTTTTTCAACTTAATTTGAATCCATCCAGTTTCAATTCTACTTAATATCACACAAGACCAATTCTTCTTATTCATTGCGAAAACCTGTCACAGCCCTTTCATAATATGCTGTCAGCTTTCTTCTCCCTCTCATCACTGAAGACAAATGATGCCTCGCTTCCGCCTTTCCTTCACCCCATCTTCCACGTTTCCTGCCGAGACAGATGGTCCCTCCATCAAGGAGCACGCCTCCTCTCGATGCCTGTGCTCATCTGCTTCTTTGATTTATGGGAGAAACCAAGCAAATCACTCGCCACCCAGACGGCTAGCCCAGGGAGGTACCAGTGTCTCTCGTGTCCTCATGTCCCCTATGCATCAATTCGCTTTTCCACAATGGCCCTAGAATGGATCTCTGAGGCTACATGAGATCACTTGGCCTCTCAAAGCTTTCCCTCGGCTGTGGAGACTCTGGACTGAAGACCTGCTGCCATTGCTCCCTGGCCAACCCTGAAGGTTTTCATCTCAGTGTGGAGACTGGGAAGACCTGGCCTCTGCTGTTTGTGGGGCTTACTATTCATCTTCCTCTTGACTCCTGCACAGCGGTGCCCTCTGCGGAGTGTCTACATCGATGGAAGTGGCCAGCCAGGTGTAGGAAGCCCCTCCTACCTGGCACAGATGGTCTCTGGCCAGATTCCTAGCCTGGACTAGGTGCACTTGTTGACTCTCCAACTGGTGAAAAAAATACCTTAGTTATTCAACTTGTAAGGAGGAAAGACGCTAGAGGTTCTGTCCCATGGTCACTTCGTCCCATTGCTTTAGGCCTGTGGCACAGCAGACCATCAAGACAGGAACACGTGGTGAAGGAAATGTCTCCCCTCATGGCAGTCAAGAAGCAAAAAGAGAGGAAGGAGCCATAGTCTCAGAATCCCACTGAAGGATTTGCTCCTAATGACTTCACTTCCTCCCTCTAGGCCACACCTCCTAAAGAAGTTACACATCAAGATGTTACATCAGGCCGATGACCAAGTCTTGCACAGGTGGGCCTTTGAGGAACATTCCAGATCCCAACTCTCTCACTTGTACCTGCTGCACATGGTGGAGGGCACCAGATTTTCTAGGCTTTTCCTGGCACACACAAGGTTCCTTTAGTCTCTGCAGCACCAGCCACCTTCTGAAGCTATAACTATGTAATTACCTCTCTAGTTGTTGGCAGGAGAGCTTTTCTGCCACCAACTATATGTAACCCAGAACTGCATCTTCCTTTCCAACTCCAGATTCACAGGCTTCAAAAGCTGAGAGGCAGGAGCAACCAATAAGCAGACGGAGAAGTGAGACCAGGGACATTTGACAGAGGGCTTCCCAAGGTCTCCTAGAGACAGACTGTGGCTAGATCATTCTAGTTCTCCTGCAGGTGAAGATCACCCCAAACCTACACAATGCTCTCCAGGTATCATGAGAACCCAGTGGCAGGAATCTGTGCACCACACACTAAAGATCACAGGCGCCTTCTCAGCTACAGAACAGTTCACTGTGACAGGTGTCCCAGCGAGCCTGTACTCACGGTGGAAGCACCCAGGTGCCCTTCTCTTGGTCCCAGAGTGCTGCAAGACTCCCACCATCACCACTGGCTTTCATGGTGCTGAAAACTTGGTAAATCCTCCTGCCGGGGCAGAGGCTACTAGGAAAGCTCAACACGAAGACCCCTCCACCTCTGTGGGCACAGCTATTTGGAGCGGGACCTGCCCTGCTCCTCCTAGCAAGAGGGAGCCTGTCTCCTCAGGTTTGGAACAACTTGGCACCTCCTTCCACCAGAGAGAGAGAGGCAGTGTCACTGTGAGAACAGCCAGCTTGCACCTCAGGAGACCTTCAAGACCCCACTCCCTCTCTGCTCAGCCTCCACATGCAGAAACCCAAAGAGGCCTCCACTAGGCTGAGGCCTATGTGTTAGAAAGGGGAGCATCCCTGTTGGAGAGATGGTCACCAGCCACCCTCCGCCACCAGTGACAAGGCCCTGCTTTACTCCACAGCCCAAATGAACGCTCTGATGAATGAGGGTGAGACCAGCAGAAAGCCACCCTGGAGAGCAAAGCCTTACAAATCGTATGAATGAAGTGATGGGGGCTCTGAGGATGCAAGCTTTGGGTAGCAACAGCCCAACAGTATACAAACAACATACCCTCCTTTTTTCTAGATCAGTGTCGTGATGATGGTGGTGGAGATTCACATATCCTTTGTACCATGCCCTGTGATGGATCTATTTAAAGGTTAATGGAGGGCCGGGGAGATACTTGGTCAATAAAGTGCTTGCTGCACAAGCACAAGGACCAGAGTTCGATTCCTCAGAAGCCACATAAAGGGTTGTGGTGGGTGCCTGTAATCCCCGTTCTGGGATCAGAGATAGCGGACATAGAGGCATAGAGGTTTGCTGCTGGCAGCCTGCATGAGTCATTGAACCCACGTCAATAAGAGACCTTGTCTCAAAACCAAGATGGACAGCACACACACACACACACACACACACACACACACACACACACACAGAGAGAGAGAGAGAGAGAGACAGAGAGACAGAGAGACAGAGAGACAGAGAGACAGAGAGAGAGAGAGAGTTAAAACTGTAACCCTGTGAGTTAAGTATAGTTATTGCCCCTATTTGCTAGTGAGAAAGTGAGTCCCTAAGAGGTGACTTGCTGAATCTTGCAGGGCTCACAGGTAGATAAGTTTCCACTGTGTGGATTCAGCAGGACAGCCATGTTGAGTTGTCCCAGGTAACTACAATGGATTTTGCCCACATAACTTCCCAGCACATTCTAAACAGATAAAGCCACCAGAATGCTATGAAAACGTGCAAAGAGACCCCAGCACCAAGATGTACTTGCTCATGTTAGGTTAAGGTAAAGCAGGGACACTCCAGCTTAGATAAGGTCACTTTCGTCCTAATCACTATAGATGCATCATTTTCTGACCCCTGATGCAGGATGATGCTCCTGTCGTAAATTGCACTCCACAATCCTACGTCTACCTGTTGGCCTCTTTCTTTGGTCTCAAGGGATCCAGTGCTGGCTTTCTTGTACTACTGTGTTCAGATTGCTCTGAACTTTAGTGTTTTCGCTCCAGTTTCTAGAACTATCATACCTATTCACACAGCTTCTTTCTTCCCTCACGTCCCGTCCTCCTGCAGTCTGTAACTCTTCCCCTGGAACCCACACAGGATGGAGAGGGCCAGAGCACAAACATATCTGTTTGGTGTTTTTTATCTAGTGACATTTCCTCACACCTGTCCCTAGAAGGCCAGCCCCTAAAGCACAGCGGGTAAAACCTTTGCTCCATAGGATCATAACCTGTGCTGACACATCCAGGACACCTGAGCATATGCACGCCAGGTCCTCGCAGTAGCCTTGCTGGGGAGGCAGCACCTCATGGTCAAGTCGCAGCTGAGGTGGAAACGGAGTCATTCAGTGGTGCAAAGGACTGGACTAGAACGGCCTGGTGCCAGACAGACTTCTCCCCATTTATTTCTGTTACCTACTTCTACTACCAATGGCCCCAAGTCCTCTCAAGCTAAAGATCCTATTTCCCTGTCTTTTCTGGGTTCCAGCTACAGTCCTAAGGAGCACCCCAACCCTGACTGTTCCCACCCAGAGGAGCTTTCAGCCCTGATTGTGCTTCCTGGGGAAAGGAATGGCTTCCAGGGAACACCCGACCCTGGCTACATCCTGATGCTTCAGAGAGAGACCACAGCTGGTTTGAAATCCCTGGGAGGGAAGGAGGGAGGGAGGGAGGGAGGGAGGGTGTGGGTCATAAATGAACCACCAAGGCCTTTGTTTGCTGCACATAGGCCACAGCAAGCAGCAATGATCAGCACCAAAGACAATGACAGTGTCACCTTCGGTATCAATCCGACTTAACCAGAGCCAAGTCTGGGAGTGGGTGGTCCAGAAGCAGGCCAATTTAGGGAGTACAATTGGAGCAATCTAGGGACAGGACAGGGATTTGGGGTCCACTTGGAGGACTGGAATTCTGGATCCGATTGCTGGTACATAGCTTGCAAAGTGCCTAATCCGCTCCAAGCACTCCATCACTGTATCAGTGAAGCTGACCTTGTGGGTGCCATTTTGGGAACTGAATACAGCAGCATGCGTGAAAGCTTGGAAGATGATTAGCACACAGTAGGGCCAAATACATAGAATTTATTCAAATGAAGGTGAGATCCATGTTAGACATCCAGGGAAAAGTGGGTGTGTGCCTTTACTAATGCGGCTTCTCATGGTGTGGTAGTTTGAATGTAACCCAGCCCTATAATCTCATAGGGAGTGGCACTATTAGGAGGTGTGGTTTGGTTGGAGTGAGTATGGACTTGTTAGAGGAAGTGTGTCACTGTGGGAATGGGCTTTGAGGTTTCCTATGCTTAGGATACCATCCAGTGTTTCAGTTGACTTCCTGTTACCTGCAAGATGTAGCTTTCTTAGCCACTCTTCCAGCACCATGGCTACCTACATGCCACCATGCCCCTCTCCATGATAGTAATAGACTGAGCCTCTGAAACTGTAAGCAATGAAATGTTCATGTTTTCCTTCATAAGAGTCGCCATGGTCATGGTGTCTCTTCACAGCAATAGAAACCCTAAGACCCACGGCTATGACCAATCCCTGAGAGAAAAGGCTTGAAGGAGGAAGGATTGCACCTGCTCACAGTTTCAGGGGTCTCATTCATAGCCATTTGGCTCCACTGCTGTGGGCCTGAGGCAAAACTAAACATCACAGCAGGGAACATCCCCTTGCTGGCACAGGAAGGAAAGAAAGAAACAGGAAGAGAGCTGGAAACGATACTTTTAGGAGGCACATCCCCTAGTGACCTATTTCTTCCAACCAGGCCCCGCCTCCTACAGTTCTGCCACCTCCCAAAATAGTGCCACCAGCTGGGGACCAAATGTTCAACACTTGAGCTTGTGGGTGGCAGTTCATCAGAGTGTCACACCCTGTTCTGAGCCTTTGTACGGGAACACATTTACGGATGTCCGTGACAGGATCTGATGGGGAAATGGAGGCCCAGCAGGATAAAGAGCATCTAATGACATTTATGAAGAGGCTTGACTGGCTCCAGAATGCACCGTCTTTACAAACATGCCTTCCTGCTCCTCCCAAGTGCGACGCTGGTGAAGCACACAGTGTTGGGGACACCGCTCATAAGTTCATTATCACTGTGGGAACTCAATGACTACAAAAGTACAGGGGCCTGGGAGTCAATTCACAATCTCTCAGCGCTGGAATTCCTGGTGGTTTTGTTTGCTGCTTTATTTGTTTGCATTTCCCCAATTCACCCAAATAAACATATTTGATTTGATAAACAGAAAGCATGCTGTTCAAAGCATGCTCATCTCTATCAGTGGTGCCAGGAGTGGGGAGGCACTGCGTGGGAAGCCATGGTCTCCAGGCATTGTTTGGAAACCGTCTAGTCAGCTTAAAGTACTATCACTATTCTGCTCCATTCCTCCCAAGACCAGCACCATCGCAGCTCAGTCCATCCTCAAATCCCTCAGCCTATTTTACATAGTCCATCCTAGCCACAACATCATTATGTTGCCAAGGATGACCCTGCCCTTCTGATCCTCTTGCCTCTACTTCTCAAGTGCTGGGGTGACAGGCATGTGGTACCATGCATGGTTTATTCTGTGGGGGAAGGGAGATCAAACCCAGGGCCCCTGCAAGTTTGGTAATCACTCTATCAAATGAGCCACACTTTCAAGCTTGCCATTAGATTTCTAAAGTGAATTTTGATGGAAACCCATGGCTCCAATTCTTGACCCTGCTTAGGGAGGGCGTGGCTCTCTGTACAGCCTTTCCATTAAGCAGGAAGCCCCGGGCTTCCCAGAAACTCCCAGCCCCCACTGTGAAGGAAAACCACAGTGTGTGTTAGTGGGTATCTTTTGGCAGCATCAGTCTAATTACATAGCCCTGCAAGGCCATGACCTCCCCATCCATCATCCTTCAGGCCTACTCATGACATGGGTTGACACACGTTCCCCAGGGACCAAGTGGTTACTGGTATCCAGGCTCCAGCTGAGGCTAAATCTCCCCAGACTCACTTCATCGCCCGTGTCTTCTGCTGCATTGGATGAGCTGGGTCCAAGTGCCATCTCTCAGACAGAAAGAGAGAAAATTCCATTTGTGCTCATGAAAGTGATTCATGATGTGAGTGAGAATGGAGCATCTGAAGATTCGGTTACTCAAATGGAGCATATTCAGTAGGCAAAGAAGTCAGGGAACACCTTGACCCAGGAGGGGCCTGGAGGCTAAATCAGACACAACACCTTCACCTTGGAGAGGAAGACAGTGGTTCATTGAGGACTGCCCTCCATCATGTGGAGGAGACTTGAATTTACCATGAGCATCTAACAAATACTGGGCCTATTCCAGACATTCATTAACCATGAGCTAGACATTTCTTCTATCTGTGTTTTCCTGCACATTGGCCCTAGATCCATCTGTTCTCTAGGCCCAGAAGGCCAAGTGGAGAGGATGATCACAGTGGTTGGCCCTAAGGATAGTATGATGGGGGCTTCCTTAGTCTCTGTCTTCCAGTTTGGTTCATCTAATAGGAAACACAATGAGGAGCCTGGAGAGAGAAGAGAAGTTTCTAGAATTCACTTTCCATCCAACATAAATAGGCCTCGCGGCACTTGAGTTCCTTAGTAACATACTTAAATTTCATATCCAAGAACAGCTCTCTCCTCACATTCTGAGAGCCCTCAGATTCAAAATGGAGTAACTCCTGCTGAACCTTAACAGCAAACAACAATAAATGAAGCCAGGAGGTGCTGGAAGAAGGGACCATGAAGGCGTGCTAGCAGGAACTATCACAAAGACCCCACTGGATCTGTAGCCTTGTGTAAGGAACACGTCTACGAGGACATCTGCCCAGATGCCTGTCCTAAGCCTGACACCTCTCTGAACCGAACCTTAGATGCCCCTTTTTTTAGTGCTGGGAGAGAAGGTGGGTGCTCTGAGACAGCCAGGATGCCTCCTCCGTGGCCTCTGCTTCTTGAATCTGCACCATTGACAATGGTGTAAATGTTCCCATTGCCATGATCATTCTCAAAGATGTACTTTAATCTGTGGAGACTCTTTGCGGTTGGTATCAACAGCTTCTAATATTAGGGAGACACATAAGGAGCTGGTACATGTGGCCACTGTGCTCTAAGAGAGTGGGATATCCGGAGAATGGGGCACAATTCAATGGCAGAAGACATGCTTAGTTCTCAGAAATATGAATCTGGACCAGAGGCAAAGTCTAGGGTATATGGAGAAGGGTAGGACCAGGACCACACCACTGAGACATACCAGTGAGACCCACTGTGCAAAACACAGGACAGTGACATAGTTTCTTCCATAGATGATAGCAGAAATTAAGAAGAAAGAAGGGAAAACTTGTGCATTAAAAGATATAAAAGGGCATTTTGTGGGCAGATGGATGATATGTAGATGGATGTGTGGATGGATGGATGGATGGATGGATGGATGGATGGATGGATGGATGGATGGATGTGGATGGGTGGATGGGAAGGTGGATAAATAGGTGGGGTAGATAGATGGCTGAATCAAGGAATGGTAGGGTTGTTAGGTAGAAAGATTGATAGGTATAAAGATAGATGGATGGCTTTATAGTCAGACAGATTGCTGATCAAATTGTGGTAAGTCTATCCAGGTGAAGCATATCCAGCCTTTAAGAGGAAGGAAATTAGTGTGTACACTCTATTGTACATACACACCTTCATGACACTGTACTAAGTCTAACAAAGCTAGGCACAAGGGGACAAATCCCACCGGGTCCACAAATATGAGGGGCCTAGACACTGTCACTTTCCTTAAGACACAAAGTAGACTGGTGATTACCAAGTCAGGTGGCTGGTTCATGTTACATAGGGACAGAGCTTCAGTCTGGGAAGATGAAAATGCTTTGGAGAGAGATGGAGGAGATGGTCACACAGCAGGTGACCACACTCTTATGTAAGGAGGTAAATTTATTTTACATAGATCAACCTCAAAAAAGACATGCCATCTGGGCAGTGGTGGTGCCCACCTTTAATCCCAGGACTCGGGAAGCAGAGGCAGGCAGATCTCTGTGAGTTCGAGGCCAACCTGGTCTACAAGAGCTAGTTCCAGGACAGTTAGGGCTGTTACACAGGGAAACCCTGTCTTGAAAAATAAAAACAAACAAACAAAAAAGACATGCTAATCAGCTATAGTGAGACCTTAGTTAGACTCGGTTTCAAGTAAACCATAAAAAATGCTCATATAATTTGTAAAAGAATTAGAAAATTGAACCCATTGGATCTTTGATAAAAATTAAAGGGTTATCACTTATTTGGGGTGCAATGATTGAACAGTTTTGAAACGTTCATAAACTGAATAAGGTATGTCCAGCCCCACTTCCAAATAATGTAGTAAAGGGAGAGAGGGGTGGGGTGGGGTCCTGATGCAGGAGCCTGCTCTCAAGCTAATCTTTGTTGAAGCTGAATAATGAGCAAGCACACTGGAACCTTTTACTATTCTGCCTGATTTTGTAAATATTGACATTTTCCACACTAAAATGTTTTCCAAAATGAGTTTAAACTGCGTTCCTTCCCCCATCCATCCTTTCTGTGAGAGAGGATCTTGCTATGCCTGTCTAAGTTCTCAAACTTGGAGAAAGTGCTGGTACACACAACCATGCCCAGCTTGGAAACCCGTTTACAGCCACTTTTACATCAGCTGCCCTAATTCTTCCTCCTCTCTCCGCAGCCTCTATCACTCAGAACTTGAATCTCTCATCATCCCTGGACATGGCCTTCCTTCTGCTCCCAGGGCAAGAAGGGCATTCTGGACCCCAGATGTTTCCTGTCTTCGTCAGGTCCCCCCCATTCCTTTGCATTCTCACGACTGCCAAGAAGAGCACCTGCAGTAGCGTTGACCCTCATGATTCTGGATTCCAGAGAGGCCTCTCTGTGCTGAGTGCAGGGATCATGGCTCCTGTGTGTGTGATGTGGCTCATGCCCCATGGCACACTGACCCTACATTTTAGCCATAGCAGGAATACGACACTTTAGATACTAAGAGTGTGACCAGCTCTGCCCCAGAGGTCACTTGCTAACTGTCACACAAAGCCCAGAGCAGCACACGTACTTTATCCGAACCTCTTCTGCCGGGGCCTCCTGTGCGGCTGAGTCCTGCTCACCTCTCCACATTCTAGAGTCTCCTGTGTCCAGGCTCTAAAGATCACACTGCCAGGGTCACACAGAGGAAAGAATGCTGCAGCTCTTCCATACTTGAGTCTTCTTAGTGTGGCAGAGAGTGACTCACTCTTTCCAATCATGCTGGAAGCCAGACACCCCCATCCCATAGGCCAGAACACTGAGACCCTGGAGATATGTGAAGGTCAGAACCTGAATCCAAAGGAAGGGGTGGGAGTTAGGTATGCTTAGCTTCTAAGCCATTTGCTTCTCAGAGTAGGCAGGGAAAGCATGGGAAGCTGCCTCTGAGTTAGGAATGCTTCAGAGCACAGCATGAAGCATGTCACCAGGCTGTGTCAGCAAGGATGATGGAAGATGGTGTCACCATGGAGGTGTTTTGCCAGGCAGAAGCCAGGTCTCCAAGGGCTGCAGCCGAAAGCTACAGCTGGCTAACCCAGGTTAAGATGAGCACAAGGCTCTGCCCTCAGAACACACACTCCAGCTGGGTTTTGCGGGTTTGTCTGCCCAAGTCCTTGCTTTCTATGATGTTTACACCAGGCCTCCTGCCTCCAAAAGAATCAGGAACTAACACAGTGCTAGATGCAGCTGGCACCCACTGGCCTGGCCCTGAATCCCAACCACCTCTTCTATTGTCAGATGATCCCCCTTTAGGGCTCAGCAAAGGCCACCCGCTCTCTCCAACACTTTATCATCTGTCCCCAAGGGCCACCTCACAGCTTCTCGGCATCCCCTGTGGTCCTTTCCTCCTGACTGTGAGCCCAGCAGGTGGAAGCCAGATAGCCATTGCTGGGACTGAGACGCAAACACACAATTACTATGTTAAAGCTGCCAGCAGAGATGGAGTCACTGCTGCTACCCTCATAAAAACAATAAGCAATTGTAACTAAATCCAGAGGTGATGAGAGAGGAGATTTTGCCACATGAACTTGGCACCAAGAGCTACTGCAGGACCTACTGGAGGTGTAACCATGGGCAGAGGCAATCATAGCACTGTAGATTCATGCTTGCCCATCTTGTGCAGCACCAGGCCAGGAATGGATCTCTGTAATGGCAACTTACTGTATTGACATCTCTGTACTCCCTTTGTTTTCTGTTTACAAACTTTCCCTTACCTCAGCCTCCTTGGATGTACATGGTCCCACACAGTGCTCAGCTAAACCCAGAGAAACCATCACCTTTGAAGAGAGTCTAACTGTCATTAGAGTTGACTGCCAGCCTCCCTCTCCTGATACCCCCCTGGACAAGGCTTGTCTATGACAGCAAACGGTGTGTCCCACAGCGGGATGTGACAGTACAGGCTTACAGCACACCATGCTCTCTCTGGGAACAGCTCACCTTGGGGAGATGCGGAAGGGACTTAGCTTCCATGGCTGCCTCACTTTGACACCTCCCCCTCCCTGGCAGTATCACACACACACACATTTCCAGGGTGCAGCACAGTGTGCACTTCCACCAGGAGGCTACTCCTGTATTCTCATGGGCAGCTTCCTACCCCATAGTTCCACCCTATGTCCCATCTGCTTATGCCACTAGGTCACAGTCTACACATTGCCTGCCTGGAAGCCCAGGGGCAGGAGCTGGCAGGAGACTAAGGAGACCCAGCTCCAGTTCTCCCCGCCATGCCCGCCTCCCAGAGTCAAAGGAAGATGAATGAGGCCCCAGGGAGAGAAACCGCACTCAACACAGCCACTCTTTGACCACACAAGTAAAGCCAGGCCTCCCCGTGGCCTTGCCTCACAACTGGGGGGGGGGGGAGCACACTTACCTCACCAGCTTTGGCTAGACTCCCGGGGAAGTCCTGCATGTGGCTTGCTGACAACTGACTGATAAATTTTTTTTTGGCTTGCTATTGTGGTTGCCAGCCTCTCCAGAGGCCTTGGCAGAGGGGTGGCTGTCTCCAGCTCCTGCAGGCCAAGCTCCTGCCTGGCCTTCACCATCCTTGTCCCAAGTCCTGACCTCTAATAACATACAGCTGACCAATGGTGCGGCCCACTGGCAGCCTCACTAGGCTATAACCTGAACATGGTTCTGTCTCCCAAGCCCCAAGCCAAGCCAAGTGAGCTCTGTGAGCTTTGCTTGCATTTCAGTGACTCCCATTTCCCCTGGAAACCAAACCCACCTAGTCCTAGATCCATGCTGTGGTTGGTTTCACGAGATACTGATATTGGGGAAGGCAAATGGGAATTCTCTGTTCATTCTCTCTCAGACTGAAAACCAAAGCACACTAAGACTAAGCCCACAGGCTCCGCCTACATCTTGAGTTGTCTTTGTCCTTGTTCCCTTCTAGGAGGAACAGAGCAGGGCAGGCAGGGAGCTCTGACCTTTTCTTCAAGATGGGGAAAAGACACATAATGGGAAAGCCCGGAACAAGGCCTAGGACATGAGGCCCAAGGACCCCAGGGCAGCCTGCCATGCTTCATCCCTAAGGCTGTCTGTGCAGCTGGCTGAGACACAGTGGCCTAGTCCTTCCTAGGTTTGCGCACGGAAGACCTTTTGTCGCTGCCTTTGTACCTACGAAAGCTGAGCTGAGTCTGCAAGGCGCACCAAGGCACATCGGCATCTTTCCAGCTTCACCCACACCACAAGCCTCTAAGACAAAGACAAAGGCACTCCCCACTCACCGAGGACCGAGAGCGAGACCGATTTCTTAAAGTGCTCTCGGAAGGCTCTGCTTCAAATATTTATGGAGGCTGTGAAGTGGCCCCAGAGAGCGAGTGGCCCTGTCAACTTCACGCCTGCTGCCAGTGATTTATTGGCTTGGGAATTGCTGCAGACACTCTGCCTGAGTGCTTGGTGAGAAGCCAGCCTCCTCCAGGAGCTGTAGAGTGGCAAGGGACTGACTGCTAGGAGGGGAGGATGGGATATTTTGCCTCTGCCCCTTAGTGGGGGGGGAATCTCCAGATCCCCACTGCTGGGCACTGTCCAGAATCCACGCTGAGCCTGAAGACAGGGACAGCTGGAGAAGAGAAAAAAAAAAGTAGGTCTCTGTGTCCCCTGATTATGGGATGGCAGCTCACATCTCTTATCCAAGGAAGATACGACAATGACAGCTAATGCTAACCAAGCACTTACTGTGCTGGCATCAGATATCTAAGCACGTGCTCACTTCCTCCTATGACAGTTCTAAGAGACCATCATCGCCAAGTCACAGCCAAGGAATTGGAGATGGGGACCAGTTGCATTGTCACGCCCTGCCATTGAGCAAGTGAAACATGCAGGCATTGGGCTGGGGCCAGAGGGGAAGCAAAGGTTTTTGTTCTCAATGGCAGGAGAACACACCCTTAACACTGAAAGGTCCCATGTCTCCTGCATGTTAGCCCCTCCAAATGGAACCACATCCCTGCACTGGATCTTCTCTATAGGCTTGCCTCAGGACGCTGCACGGTGGGGCACGCCAAGCAGTTTGATGACCCCGGACATCTTATGTAACTCTAAGTGGCTGTGTAGCTGTTAACTCCACATCACTCGGGGCCATGCGATTTCATCCTCTGCCCTGTCTACAAGCCTTCCATCAGTCACTCCTGGGCAGAAGACAATCCGTACCAGCATCTCACCTCTGAAACCACGTTCCCTTCCAGAACTCACAGGAAGGGCCAGCTACAGGAGCACTGCAGCAGGAAGCTCTTTGTCCTCTCCAGATCCTCCAGATATGGTCATGTGTCTGCCTTCCAGTCTGACCAGCAGACTAGAGCCACTTCTCCATCCCCCAGGGATGGGATGGGGAGCAGCCACAGAGCTACACTGTCAGTGCTGTCAGCCTGAGTCTGCTGGGTGAGCCTGTGGGACACAGGAGCCGTGGGGGAGGACTTGGAGGACCCTATAGGGTTTTGTGCTCAGAAGTGAGTTTGAGCCAGAGAGCAGGCAGACCTGCTCTAGCAGCATTGTGTTGAATCAGCCATGGGTGAGGAAGGCACTGCGCAGGCCAGCCCGTCAGAGCAAGACAAGAAGGGGCAGGGATAACCATAGGGCCCAGGTCTCCACACACGAGGGCCAGCACTCAAGACAAATAACAGGACACGGCACAAGGCTTCACCAGAAACAAGAACTGAAAAGCAGATAGTAGACACTGGGTTACATTTTAGCTCTTAGATTGGTGGGCTTTATTGGAGTTGTCATGCATGCCTGTGTGTGTGCATGTGTGTGTGTGTGTGCGCGCGCGTGTGCACACATGTGCTCATGTCTGACTGTGTGTGTGTGCATGCACTCATGTCTGTCTGTCTCCCTCTCTGTGTCTTTGTCTATGTCTTTGTGTGTCTATATATATGTTCTCACGCCTGTCTGTCTCTTTTTGTCTTTCTCTGTCTCTGTTTCTCTCTCTCTCTCTCTCTCTCCCTGCTTCTCTCTCTCTCTCTCTCTCTCTCTCTCTCTCTCTCTCTCTCTCTCTCTCTCTGTGTGTGTGTATGAGCATGTCCATCTGTGAGTATATTCCACTTTCAATCAAAACCACATTTCAGAAGTGAGGTGAAGGTGTGTGCTTACCTTTGGGGAACTGGGTGGAGTCATCTGAGGTGCCCATTTAGTCCCTGGAAGGGACCAGGACTCCACACCCCACAGGCTTTGAAGGATACTGTCCGTTTCAGAATTAAGCAGGTACTCCTGAGCTGGAGAAGAGAATCCTCAGTTAGGCCTCAGGCCAGGCATCCATCTTTAAAACTGACAGGGCCTAAACCCATTATAATGTTTCCACTGTCTTGCTAGACACAGATGCTCGTAAATGGCCACCCCTGTGACAGAGGCTCTCTTGGTGCCTTTGAAATCTCTTAGCACCACACTTAGTAATGGCATCATTATGGTCTTGGAGCACCCCAGACTACTGCCTGACTCCCTAATCCTCTGCTAGCTGCCAGCCCCTCCAGGGCGGGGCTATCACCCTCCCCATGTTCCCTCTGCTAGCTCCCACCCCCTGTATGCACCTCCTACAGGGGGCACTAGGCAGCCTCCAGCAACCTAGTACAAACAGCCCTGTTAATCACAAGCATCTCCTTCTTCTACAGGTGAGAAGGCAGAGCTCACCGAAGGCAGGCTGCTAGAAATCAGGGGCAGAGTGGGGACAGATAGAATGTACAGCTCTCCAGCTGTGGAAACAGGTACCAGACAAGGCTGGGGGGGCAGCAGTGATGGTGCAGTGGACAACCCCAAGCTGAAGAGAAGAGAGCCTTTGCTTCTCATGCATTGTCATCCTGCTATGTGCTGGGCATGATAAATGGTCAGCCTATTATCCTTTCAGAAATGGTCTATGTCTCAGAGAGGCTGATTAACTCATCCACAGCTCAGGGCTGGCAGGAACAGAATCTAGTATATGAGCCATGGAGTAAACGGGTCTGGAGAGTGCTAAGTCCTTCTGTGAGGGCAGCCTCAGTAAGCCCTCGGAACCCCTGATCAACCCCACCACTGTAAATCAGCCCCATGCTACTATTAAAGTGGCACTTAAGGTCTGAGAAGAGGAGGGTCTGTCTGGTCCCCAACACCTTAATTTCTCTACTACATTAAAGACAACAGGACCACAACAATGACTCATGTCCCTCTCTCTGAGCAGCCACAGTTAATATTTAGTTCATCTCTTGGCCTGCTGACCACACAAGGATGTGCGTGCACGATGCAGCTGACAGTATAGAACACCTCGTGCCCTACCATCTTTGAATTTAATGCAGTATCATCACACTGCCCTATGACATGACAGTTTCGGCCACCTTAGTGGCTGTGCCACATTCCACAGAGAACATGGGTTAGCTCACAACATTGAGGGCATAGGGTGACATGCCAGTCCCCTGAGCTTGTTCCTAATATTATATGGGAATTACTTATATGAGACGAATGTCTAGGGTTGGGGAATGGATGTAATGGTTCACAATGAAGAATAGAGCTGAGGAATTTGAGGCTCTTCTCTCTTTCTAGTGTTTTCTGACACTATGAGGAGGGAAGGTGGGGGGCTGAGCAGCAGGAGAGGGAGAAATAGGAAGTCCCCTTAATTGTACAAACTCGACACTGGGCAGTTTGTACCTGGCTAACCCAGCCCTGACTTTTGCTGAACGCACAGAAATGTTTCTGGCAGATGCACTGACCTTCTCCTCTGGCTGTCTTCCCATTGGAGCCCACATCCAGGTGGCAGGCTGTCTGGAAGAAAATATAGCTCAGTGGGTATTCTGCGTAGGGCAGGATGTAAAGGTTCCCAGAGGACCAGAGTGAGGCTAGCCTCTCTGTGTAGCTGAGCTCAGCCTGTGCTGGGAGGTAGATGTGGTGATATGTCACCCACATTCCCTCCTCAGTCACCTTCCAGGTGACCCAGGCCAGGCCTGTTCAAGGGTACCACACACCAGAGACAATTCCGTTTTCTTCACTCAGATTCAACCATGCAGAGACAGCAACATGTGTCTTTTCAAAAATGCATTAAAAAAATAAAATTAGAGTTGGGGCATCTGGTACTGCTAGAGACCACTGATTCATCTCCCAGATAATGAGGAGACCTGGAGCCCAAGGCCACCCCTGCACTACTGCAATGATCACTTATATCTGTAGGGAGCAGGGTGGCCTTGGGAACTCACGCTCCACTCAGCAGCCCCGGGCGGTTAAGAAGAAGCCATCTCCTAGATCTCGAGGCAGGTTGGAATCTGGATCTTGCATTCTGTGGGGCAGAGCCCTGCATGCGGTGGCCCTGTGACATCTCTTTTCCTCCATCTTCATCATAATGCTCCAGGTACCAGCACAACCTGTCATCACATCTGAAAGCTCTCCTCTCTTTCCTTCACTGACAAACCTCTGTGTGAACCTCAAGACCTAACTCAAATGTCCTGGTCCCTTGACCATCTTCCCTCCTAACACAGTTCAGCCACCTGCTTTGCTACTTGCCCTGACCAGGATCTACGTGACAACTGGGATCTGTGCCAGATTCCAGAATGGACTGACCAAGGCAGTAACTAGTAATCAAAGGCCTGGACTTTACTTACCTGTCCTCTGGTCACAACCCATTCCTCCCCACCTTTCAGGAGCCTTGTGCTCCAAGAATGATGATGCCCGATCTCCTGCTGTGCTTAGGTGTGGGTAGATGCCCCGTCCTGATTTCACTGTCATTGCTATGACAAATACCTTGATTTTTAAAAAAAGGCAACAGGGGGAAGAAAGGTTTATTTCAGCTTACAATCCCAAATGACAGTCCATCAGTTTGGAGAAGTCAAGGCGAGAACTCTGGATGCTAGTGACATGACATCCGCAGTTGTAAGTCAAGAGAATAAACACATGCTTGCTTGCTCTCAGCTAGCCTTCTTCTCCTTTCTCCTACTATTCAAGACAGCAGCCTATGCATGTCCCTGTGGGCTTTGTAGTAAGCACTGCCAAGGCCCTGGCTTTTCCAAGGAGTTGAAACTTCAGTGGTGCCCTAGCCCTTGCTGGGTGCCTGTCATGGTCTGAATGAGAAATGTCTCCTATGGGCTCATGTATGTGAGCACTTGATCCCTAGTTGGTGGGGCTGATGGGAAGGTTATGGAGCCTTGTTGGAGGGCGTATGCCACTTGGGACAGGCTTTGGGCTTTACAGTCTCACCCCCTTCCTGTTCTTTTTCTCCTTCCTGAGTGTGGATACGAATGTTGCTAAGTCAGCTTCCAGATGCTGCTGTCATGATGTTGCTGTGCCCCCCCTTCATGATGGACTCTATCCTTGTGGGGCTGTGAACCAAAGTAAGCCCTTTCCTTTGGATGCTTTGGCTGGCATAGTCTATCATAGCAACCAAAAGTAACTATGACATAGTCTGTAACAGGTGTCATACAAGGCTCTACGAGACATTATTTGACACTCAAAGAACCTCATGGGGGACAATGAACTCTACTGACTCAAAACACAGGTAGTTTTGCGAGGTGAGGCTCCAACATCATGTTCTTTGTAATTAGGGCATTCTTCATGCACAGGTGACCAGGCTAGGAGAGGATAGAAAAGGACACAGAGGAGCTGTTGATCTCTGAGCCAGGCCCACTCAAGAAGAGCCCGGGAAGGAGGTGGATTTGGGAGTGGGAATTCTTCCTTGCCCTTTCCCCATCTCTATCCCAAAGCCAGGAAAATGCCAAGACCTTGAACTCTCAGCCAGGGCCACAGAGAAAGCTGGCTGAGCTGGAACCCACTTTCACCACCTTAAGACACCTGAGCTGGAGGAAGGGGTCTCACTTGGAGACAGCGCATGGACAGCATGTGTTGTTCTGGGGAAGCGGCACACTGGAGAGGTGAGGTGACAACAAGACACCCACCAACAGTGCAGGTGCACTGGGCCCGGCCCCACAACCATTCACCAGAGAGAAGGGCTGACTAAGGACGGGCTCCGCCCCTCCCCAAATCTCAGCACCTCAACAGAGGTGCAATTCCACCATTGCAAAGATGGAAAGTGGCCACACCCCTCTTCTGGGAAGGGAAGGTGTCAAACAGTCTCCATCCCTTGCCCTTGGCCTCAACAGCCCTCAGGTTATTAGGGTCCTCCTTCAGGAAAGGGTGTGTGGGAAGACCAAGTGAATTCTTCTGTGCAGTGGCAGCCTGAAGGGTAGGACAGGAGCATGGCCAGATATAAAACACAGATGGCCTGCCTGGGTGGGGCCACCATGTCCCATTCCCCCATTCTCTGTTTCCAAGGAAGGGCTGGTGGGCACCTGAGGGCTTGAATTCTCCAGGGATGTTTCCAGAAGGCTTCTGTCAGAGACACACCATCTCCCTACTTGCCAACCTGCTACTGTGCACAGCCTCGCCCAAGGCCATCAGCAACTCATCAGTCACCAGGCAGCCCTCTCAGATGCCAGCCAAAGCCCAAAGGCCTCCATCAGGACTACCATCTGTGTTCCCCGAAGCAATAGCCGCTGTCCATAGAACCAAGTGCTCTGGACCAGCTTCCAGGCCAGCTGCCAGCAGGAAGGCTGCCACCACCACCACTGAAAAGCTCAGTGTCCCTCTCTAACCACAACTTGGCCACCAGGGTCGTCATGGCCTAGAATGTACTGCTGGAAGGTACGGAGGGCTACACAGTGCACAGCCAACTCCTCAGATCCCAGCCTAGGGACTTTGTCTAGGGGACTCTTAGGGGGATTTTCTCTCTGGAGTTGCTGGGATCTTGCACCAACATGCCATCCTCCCATTTCTGGAAGCTAATGAAGCCAGTGCAAACACCACGGACTCCACTCAGCCACGCCGCCTGTGTGCCTGCTCTCAGGATCTTCCCAGGAGAAGCACCCTTGGAATATTCTTCATCTTCACAACACAGCACAGTAGTTTCCACTCCTTATTCTATAAGAGACCCACACATTGAAGACTGGCCTTCCTGTGACAGGAGGAATTGCCTTGGCGGATGCCAGACCCAAGTGTGACCAGCAACTACTCCCCACCTACCCATCTCTGTAGTGGCCACTGCTGGGGTGTGTGTGGACTCCCACTGTAAGTTTCAAGTCCCCCCTCTACTACATAGGCGAGTCACTCAGCACAGAAAGAGCTGAATTAGAAGGCTCCATAGGGACGCAGGTCTTTGGGCAGGTGAAGACCCTCTTAGAGTCTCATTTTTGTTTTCTGAATGGGGGAGAATTGCACCATGCTCATGGGATAACGGACGCTTCACCAGTCTGTAGCAAGCACTTAGAACATCACCTACACACAGTCAGCAGAACATGTAAGTGTTCCCCTTTAGAGTGGAGGACACCAGAGGGTGGTAGAGTGGAGATGGTGACCCTGGACCTCCAATCTCAGCCTCTTGCCTACAGGAGACAGGTTATCGCATTCTGGCTTCTCCACAGCCGCCCTGAACAGACTGTGCTCTTCCCATTGTAGAGATCAGAGAACAAAGGTCAGAGGACTTAGAGCCTTGTACATCAGCCTTGGCCAGAGCCCTGGTGAGACCAATTGCTCCCCGTCCCTTTTGTTAGCTTGCTTTTTTTTTGGCCTCCTTTGTTCTCCCCCAGGACCCCAGATCTATGGCTCAGGGTGGCAGGAACTCTGTCAACATTGCTGGCCAGGAAAGGGGACAGCAGGCTGACACAGTTTCCAGAACACAGCATAGGGATAGGCTCCATTCAGAGTCACCTTCTATGCTGGTTGGCTTTTCTCAACTTGACACAAGCCTACATGTGTCTACAAAGAAGGGATGTCAGTTGAGGAGTTGCCCCCATCAGACCGGGCTGGGACCATGTCTGTGAGGAACTATCTTCACTGTGGATGTGGGAGGGTCCAGCCCACTGTGGGCAGCACCATCCCCTAGCAGGTCCTGAGCTGTGCAAGAAAACAAGCTGCGCATGAGGTAGAGAGCAACCTAGTAATCAGAGCCCCGCCCCGACGATCTCTACTTCAGTTCCTGCTTCCAGGTTTGGGCCCTGAGTTCCTGTTCTGAGTTCCTGCCTTGGTTTCTCTGATGATGAACTGTGATCTGTGAGCCAAATAAGTCCCTGTCTTCCTCAAATTGCTTTTGGTCATAGCATTTATCACAGCAACAGAAACCAAACTAGGACACCTTTAGAGCTGAGGGTAGCACCGAGCCAAGTCAGGAGCAGAGCCAGGGCTGTGACACTCAGTAGACAATGCAGAGGACAGAGAGGCTGACCATGCCTGCTGTGTGGCCTCCCCAAGATCTACACCCCAAACCAAGAGAAGACATCTCAAACTCAGGGAATTTCCTCAAAGATGAAAGCATCCAGCCTGGAACAATTAACACCCAATCTTCATCTGTGTTCCACCCCCACCCCCATCCTCCATTCCTATCCCTATCCCATTCCCACCCCATCCTCACCCTGCTCCCCATCCACCATCCCATTCCTATCCCATCCCCACCCCATCCCATACCCCAGCCTTACCCCACTCCCCATCCCATCCCACACCCTCATTTTTCTTCAGTTCCCACATGACCTTCTGACAACAGATGGCGATTGACCAACATATGAACACATGAATGAATTTGCCTCTCTGATAATTACAGGGGGAAATGTGCCAACTCTTTTGGTGCGTTCACCCACCTAGAGTACACCAGGCCACATGCTTTTTCTGTTCTTCATAGATAATTGATTATGCTCTGGTTTACACATCAGCCCCTTCAAGTTTGGTTATTAGAAATCAGCCTCTCCCACCCCGGTGTTCATGTTGTAATCAATACATCCTTGCTTCAGCCCTGCCTCACTCACCACAATTATTAGGCACCAACTGTACCCCTGAGACTGTCTTAATCAGCTAGAGTCTGCTTTCTCTCTTCCTCCCTTCCATACCCACAGAAATGGAGGAGCACTAGACATGGCTTCTGGTGTTCTAGATTTGAGATCTGGCCCTGCACCAAGTCTCTACACCTTTGGCAGCCCCTGGCCTCCAATTTCCAGCTCCTCGGTTGCATGGTAATTTGAACCATAGACACCTGCAGGCTGTGAGAGACTGAGGTCAATTCCTGTGCAGCCAGAAGCAACCCCAAGACCATATTCCTGGAAAACAGCTCTCTGTGTTTACCTCCTGAGGTGCATCCACCACACACCAGCCTGGCTAGTCTTAGAGGCACATCTGGCTCAAACCCAGGAATAGGGCCTCCTGTGTGGGGGCAGCCATGGCTGACACCCTGGGTGCCCCAGGCTGAGCCAAACAGAGACCTGGGTTAGAAGAAATTAGCACCATCCTCCAAACTTCAGAAGGACTTCTGAACATTCTGCCCTCAGTTTCTTTTGTTGACCTTCAGCCGAGGAGACTCTCACATGCTGGGTTCATTATCTTTGTGTGAGTGTGGTGCTGGGCATAACACTCAGGGTCTCATCTGTACCAGGCAAACACTCTCCCCACCCAGCTACATATCCAGTTGGTCCCCTGATCTTGTGTTTCAAGAAATGTTCCCTGGGCAGATTCTGTGTCAGACAATGGGGAGACAGAGAGCTGAGGAGATGCTCTGGCCTCGTGGAGAGATATCAGCCAATGCTCTCAACCACACAGGAAGGATCCCGCGTGTACGCTATACTATGGATGTCCAGCTGTAGGGAAGGGCAGAAGGGTGTGACGGGGATTGTGGTCATTGGAATTCAGACCAGTTTCTGGGGATGGACACTTGGAATTGTGCCTTGAAGGCTGGATAGGGGACTGCCAGTGGAGTGGAACAAGCCTTCTAGTGGAGGGAGCTATGTGTGCAGAGCTCATGAAGTATGGGTGACAAGAATTTCTGGTGACACAGCATGACGGTGCTTATGTGACACATTTATGTCTGTTCCCTGAGTCATAAGCCCTTCAGAGGCAAAGAATCCCCAGCACTTTTTCCAGTACCCAGAACACCGGTGCCACCTGGAGGAGGATCCAGAGAGTGTGAGGGGTGGGTCAGTAGCCAAGACAGCACAGGCAGGCAGGGGATCTGGGCTGGGTCCACTCATGGTCCCTACAAGCAGGGACAGTGTTGTGCATGGCAGCTTACCTCTAGGGCTCCCGGGGTCAGGAAGGTGGCAGTATACTCAGCCAGAACCACGTCATCAAGCATGTTCTGTGCCAGCTCAAAGAGCAGGTGGGTCTTGGGCTCTTGTCTTGGCAGCTCCTGCAGCAGTTGCTCAATGAGGCGGTTCCTCTCCTGGCATTTGTGAACCATGGAAGCCAGCTTGGCCTGGAATGTGGGGTGCGTGGTATAGGTTGAACCGAGGGCCAAGGCAGTGCCCCATTCTCAGCATGATCCCTCACGCACACCAGCACTTCAGGGATAATAGGCTCCAGGGCTCAGTAATAGGAGGCGAGACTTGGGCTTTCTTGTGGTGCAGTGCTCTAACTAAGCTCCTCTCTACACTTCAACCCGCCAGTCTGTACAATGCATTGTGAGGGGGACCAGGACCCACCCGTCACAGCCCCGCCTTTCCATTTGGCTTCACACTGGTAAAGCACAAAGTCCTGGAGTTTTCCTTCAGATGAGAGGGATTTGTCAAAGCAGGAACTTAGTGGAAAAGCACTATCATGGTCCTGACTTTATGGGATTCCTCACACTGCCCTGTTTATGGCAGCCCAGATGGCATCTCAGAGTCTCAGCAGGATTTCTCAGTTCTATTTTATCAACACAAAGACAGGCAAGGAACGATGGGAGAGGAAGTGGTTCCTATTTCTGATATCACAGCTGAGGAAACCGAGTCCGCAGGAGGAAACGGGGTTCTGGGTGTCACGGTGTTTGGCTGATGTTTAAAGGTTCCTCTTAGTTCACCACACAGAGACCAGGACCTCAGGGTAAACCTCTGCCTCTTCCCAAATGTAGGCCCAGATGAAATGTTACCTTATCCTGCTGGCAAAGGGCATGTGGAACAACAAAGGCCATCCCTGGGTTTGTCCCAAATATAAATATAAAAGGATAGGTGGGGGGGAACTTCCCTAGGAAACAGGTACTGGAGTGTGTGCAGTAATGGGACAGTGGAGGAGACAAGAGATGGAGAGAAAGGAAAAAGAGAGAAAAGGGCAGAAGAAAAGAGGAGAGGAGGAAGATGTGTAGTGGGGGTGGGAATGCAAGCACCTGCAGTCTCCAAACCCTTCCACCTTCTAGGTTGCACCGAGAAGAAAGTGGGACATGGCATGTGGGGTCAGGACACATGCTACCTAGGATGATCTTGAACACATGAGAAGCCAGATGAAGAAAATATATGGAACATCGCTCAGATGGAGACCTGGGTGACACCTGTCCCTGGCGTTCTTGGGTGTTTTTATGAAATACCAAGCACTCTATTATGATACAGCAACGTGGCACTGTGTTACCTTCAGAGGACTCATGGCCAGGAGCGCTTCATGCTGCTGTGCCCGAAGCTCCTCGAGCTGAAGGGAGAAGCACACTTGTGATTGAGCAGTGTGGCTTTGGTTTGGGGACAGTGCAGACTGCTGGCCTACCATCACCTGTCCCTGTGTAGAGATGGGGTGCTGAGGCACAGCCAACCATGATCCCCAACATGGAGCCACAGAGACACAATCTGGTGTGAAATTTGGATCCTTGAGCCAGATACGATTCCAACCCAGCTGCCCACTGTGACTTGTGAATCCCTCATTCTCCCTGCTTGGTGTCTCCTGTGCAGTGGGGTGCGATGACTGTTAACCCCAAGTTGAGGGTCATAATGAGGCTTCACTAATATAGGGCACCTAGACCCAGGCATAGTATTCAGTCACTAGCTACTGTTACTACTTGGGGCAGAGTAGCAACATGGAGTCTGTTCCTGGTGGGAAGCACATCCCAGCCCTCAGCTCTGGGATGGCCTCTGGCACCCAACACACAGAATGCAGCATGCAGTCCTTCTTGGCTTGGCCTCAGTCCCTGCTGGGAAGGACCAAGTGTGGGACACAGCAAAGAGAGGAACAGGCACCAGGCAATTGTATGAGGTCACTCAGAGTTTCCACATTACTCCAGCATCCACCAAAGGACCTCACTTCTGTTCAGCCAGATTGTCTGAATTCTTTCCCAAAATATATATTAAAATGGGAATTTTATAACCATTCCTTCACAATCTTTTCAGAGTCTGCAGTGACCTAAATAAGCCCTCCATCCTTACCCCTGACCTGTTCTGACCCATCATCTTTTTTGTCAACATTACACACACACACACACACATCAGGATGTGTGCACACAGACACATGAAAACCTGCTACATGGAGAGTGTTGCACATCCTATTTGGTAATTGAATAGAAAATCCTGGTGATGTTGTCAGGCAAACCAACTGGCTTCATCCCTTTAAATCATGCAGCTTGTGGTGTAATTTATTTCAGTAGGTCTTTGTTCATAGGCATATATAATACTGGTCTGCTTCTTTATTTTACAAACAGTATTTCTGTGCACCTGTTTGGTGTAACTTTCCAGGACTGGTCAAAGGGAAGATTCCAGCTTCAGGTCGTATTCACAGGGACTCAGTGTGTTACTTTGATGTAACCGCTCCCTGCCTCAGTTTGGGAAAAAGCTCAAAAGTGTCCCTGTGACATGAGCACAGGACAGTTGCAATTCAAAAGTGAGTGCTCAGCTCTAGATGGCACATCTGTCTCACATCCTAGTCTCTTCCCAGACTCAGGGATCATTGCGGAAGAGGGGGCAGGGATAGTGTAAGAGCCAGGGTGATAGATGGCTATGAGGAAACAGGGTTTTAGGAGCACAGCAGGCCAGTTGCACATATGAACTTAGTATTTGCGACTGCACGAGACCCAGGCTCAGGTCAGACTGAACCCCAGCATGGAGAAGGGCAGTGAGCATAGGGTCCCGCCACTAGCTAGGGAGCTACTGACAAATGGCAGCTGCTGGGAGAGGGAGGGCCAGCTTTCTTGAAGAGTACAGGCCCTGGTAAGTGGACCACACTGGTAGAAGGCCACACATCCAAGAGTACATAGGCATCACAAACCGTGCTTGATGGATTTAATAAAAAAGACAAGAAAGATGGGTGGATAGGGAAGGGAGGGTGGATCTATCAGGAGCTGGCAGAGGGTTGACATGATCAAAGCATATTGTATGAGATTATCAATGAACTAATGATTTTTTTCAAGACAGGGTTTCCTCTGTGGCCCTTGCTGTCCTGGAACTCCCTCTGTAGACTAGGCTGGCCTTGAACTCATAGATCTGCCTGCCTCTGCTTCCCAAGTGCTGGGATTAAAGGCACGAGCCACCTCCCCCCAGCTAGAACTAATGAGTTTTTAAGTGGATGAGAAATGGGAGTAGAAAGAAAAACTGGAGATTAGGGGAAAGCATTTTTGAGTCATGTATCTAGTCATTGCTTAGTTATAAACATTTTGGGGGCTGCTTAGGGTTTTTGTATAAAGCATTATAAACAAGTATCACGTATTGATTGAAATTAATCCACTAGGGCTGGAGAGATGGCTCAGAGGTTAAGAGCACTGCCTGTTCTTTCAGAGGTTCTGAGTTCAATTCCCAGCAACCACATGATGGCTCACAACCATCTGTAATAAGATCTGGTGCCCTCTTCTGGCCTGCAGGGACACATGCAAGTAGAATGCTGTATACATAATTAATAAATAAATCTTAAAAAAAAGGAAATTAATCCACTAACTGCCAGCTCTAAGCGCTGACGCACGATGAGAAAGAAGGTGGGGAGGGAGCCTCTGTGCACTGCATCGGGTCTCCTCCAGTGAAAACATTTCACAAAGCCACAGCATCAGGAGGGACTGACCAGGAGGGCAGCATGGCCCACCGCCGCAGCCAGGATTTCTGCCATTTTGTGTGAATATGCCTATCAGGGTCTGTGTGAGTTGAGCCACGTGTTGGTCTGAATGTCTTCCATAGCCAAGGTCCTGAACCTGTCCACCTGGAGTCTCTCACTGCCCTTTTATACTCGTGTCCACACATTTTCTGCAGAGGAAGGACTGAATTACCCTCTTGAAAGTATCTGAATGTACCTGTGCTGGCTAGTCTTATGTCAACTTGACACAAGCTAGAGTTATCTGAGAGGAGGGAACCTCAGTTGAGAAAATGCCTCTGTAAGATCCAACTGCAAGGCATTTTCTTAATTGGTGATTGACAGGGGAAGGCCCAACCCACTATGTGTGGTGCCATCCCTGAGCTAGTAGTCCTGGGCTCTATAAAAAAGCAGGCTGAGCAAGCCATGGGAACCAAGTCAGTAAGCAGCACCCCCCCCCAACGGCCTCTGCATCAGCTCCTGTCTCCAGGCTCCTGCCCTACTTGAGTTCCTGTCCTGACTCCCTTCAATAATGGACAGCAATATGGAAGTGTAAGGCAAATAAACCCTTTCTTCCCCCAAAGACCAGGGTGTTTAATCACAGCAATAGGAACTCTAATTATGACAGTGCTCGATGCTTTCAAAAGATCCATACATACACGTCGTTTCTAGTGGAGGACAGCTGGCTGGAAAGGCTCCAGATCCCTTGCCTTCCTTCCCTACGCCACTCTATTCTTTAAATCTCTCGCCAACATGATCAAACTGTTGGTACTTGCTCCTTGAAGTCTGGAAACATTTGGAGGATGAGAAGGGTTGGCCCAGCCTACCTTGCTCTTGAGCTTATCCTGGAGGCCCACAGCCTCATCTCGAGCCACCTGCAACTCCCGCAGTGCCCAGCCCTGGTCCCTGAGCTGGCACTGTAGAGTCCGCACCTGGTGGTGGAGCTGCTGTATGCACAGTTTTGGGTCTTCCTCAGGGACAGCGGCCTTGGAGGTCTGGTGCTGAGGGAAGAAAGTGTGGGTGAAGTTTTCAGGTGTTCATATGCCATAGCCAACAACCAGCACCTGTGCTGTCTGTCTGTCTTGTTTGTTTTTCTCACAGTAGAAGGAAGAAAGGAAGGAAGGTGAATGAGAGAAGGATGGAGGGAAGGATGCAGGAAGGGAACGAGAAAGGCAAGAAAGGAACAAATAACTGTCTCAAATTCTATATCCCAGCCTATTATTGCCACCATCCATTTCCTACATGGCCTGCTCTTGGTGTCTCTGTGTGTACACTTGAGTGTGTGGGTCCTGATGGATATTTTGGGAGAGGAGAGGAAGAGTACATGGAACCCCAGAACAACATCTCAGAATATTATTCTCAAAAATATGTGAAGTAGGACCTATCAACCAGGGCTCTGTTTAATCACTGTCAGTCACCATTGTATCGAGACACCGAGAAATGAATGACATTTCACACACAAATCAAATTATCAGACACACATTCCAATAAAGCTTCATGACTTCAGAAAGTGCTGAATTTCCCACAAGCACTGGCTTAAACCAGTTCCAGATAATCTCCTGACAGAACACCAGGGTAACAGGTCTCACAGAGATGCCATGGGATGCAGGGAGAAAGGAACTTGCCCAGCCCTAAGGGAAGTGGGCTCAATGGGACAGTGCTGCCCCCAAATGGTCCCATGTAGTAAGTTCTCATTGTTTTACTAACTTACATACACATACATCTGCACACATACAAGTATTTTTCTTTATCAATCTTTAAAGATTAAAAATGTTAATTTATGTGTATGTCTGTGTGAGTGTGGGGCACATGGGTGCAGTGCTCAAGGAGGCCAGAAGATGGTGTCAAAGCTGCTGGAGCTGGAGTTGCAGGTCATTGGCAGCTGCCTAGCATGGGTGTTGGAAAAGTGGAGCTTGGGTCCTCTGGAAGAGCAGTAAGTGCTCTTAACCCCGAGGCCGTCTCTCCAGCTCCTCTATAAGATCCGATACAGGATACATAGCCTTTGCCTTTCGCCCATCGTGTGCCACATCTATTTCCCCACTTTTGTTAGTATTGGGGTGCCATCTGCAGTGTGCTCATGTTAATGCGGTGGGGAGACAGGCCTTGTCCGTGACAGGAACACACCTGTGGATGCTTGACTTGAGACCGCAGTGGGAGGATGTCTGGACCCATGAGCAGAGTATGTGTGATCAACGATTGAACCACTATGGTAAGTATGGGAAGGGGAGGTACAGCTTACAGGAAGCAATCCCCTCCATGAAGGACTGGGGAGCTCAGAAGCCCACAAACACTCTTGTCCTTCACCCACTCATCTCATGTCTCCCACCATTCCACATTCTAGTGGAAGAGGGTGAAAGGGGTCCCAAGCTATTCTGAGTGGGAGGGGGAGGAGAAGCATGGAGGAAGAGAAAGCAGAATCCATGTGACTTCATGACTGATCGGACATCTCCCTGTGAGCAACGACCACAATAGCAGAATGTGGTATTTTTCTTAATTAATAGAAATTCACACTGCGTAGGCCTGAGACTCACAGGCTGGGGTCTGTCAGGAACAGATGGGTGCTCCGGATGGTGCCATAAAATTTAGCTCCATACTCCAAAACGTGGCCTTTTGAGAAGTTTGGTGGTTTGTTGCCACCTCCTGCCTCTGGAGGCTCGGACAAAGACTCTGCCCCATTGGTCCTAAGACAGTGCCCACAACATGATCTGGTGGTAGAGGGGAAGGCTTTCTGTTGCCTGGGTCTACCCTACACAACTGACTGTATGCTGTGCTTTTGCTTAGGAACACTGTCCCACAAGAGTTCTGGTTGACAGGGAGAGTGACAGACACAGGTCATTCAACGCAATTGACAAAAGGAGGCCCAGAGACTGTGGGGGCCCTGAGGAGCTCTAAGCAGAGGATCTGGCCCCATCTGTGCTGTCGTGGCAGACACATGGTGCATGCTGGGACAGTACCAATCTGTAGCATTCACCTATTCTGGTGATATAAGTCCCCATCACAATGACATCGATGACCGCAGAGCTGTGCCTGAGTTCACTCCACCCTAAGCCCAGTCTGAAGTGCTGCCCCGAACATGAGGCTCAAAGGTCAGTAGCAGCTCCCAAGTAAATGCCGGGACACACAGAGGAGCGGTGAAGGATGCAGAGAACTTGCTTGCAATGCAGCTCAGGATGCGGCAGGTGGGGCATAGACAGTGGCCGCTGCAGCTGTGGAGACTCAGCTGTGTGTATCCTTACTGTAAGAGTTGGGGGTTCGTGTCCAATATGACAGGAAGCTATAGGAGGGCCACAGGCCTAAGAGTGACTCTGGAACAGAAAGAAGAACCTTTCTTCACCCTCTTCCCCGATCATCCTTAAACCCTATGGGGTTCATCTCTAGCTGTTAATTCTACGTTTCCCAACCCCTAGCTGTGATTGTGATCCCTAAACTCCCTCTACAGTCCTCAAACACTCTCTCTCTCTCTCTCTCTCTCTCTCTCTCTCTCTCTCTCCCCCCCTCTCTCTCACACGCACGCACGCACGCACGCACCACCTCAGGGCAGGGCTAACTAGCCAGCCCTGACATTTTCTCAACAGCTTCTCCACCTTCCGTCTCACACCGCAGCCCTGGCTGCTATGATAGCCACACCAGGTCAGCTTTATTTTTTAGCAAATCTGACTTTTCACTGCGTCAGAGCCCAGGCAGCCATCTTGCAAGGCCCTGAAACTTTATCTATATCCATCTCCTTGGATCTCCAGTTCTTCCCAGGTCAAGTCAGAATAGCTATTGTTGAAAACCAAGAAATCCAGGGAGAAAACACAAAAAGCCAGCACTGGAAAGCGACTGGGGGAGCAACGGGAGTGGGAGGATTAAACACAGGCAAGTGCGGAACCCCTAGACTTCTCTCTGAAACTCGCTGTAGAGCAAGGTTCAGGAAACTAGTTTCAATGCTGAGATCAGGGCTGGGAGGAAGGGTGAGAGACGGAGTTGGGTATGGAAGGACAGCCAGATGTGGAGAACAAACAGAGAGCAGAGAGCTGCATTAAAACAAACGCTGCCCTAGAAATGCCGTCCTTCGTCCTTCACTGGGAGGGTGACCCACCAGGGCCTCTGGGCCACACACTGCTGAGAAGGTGGCAGTGTTCTGGCTGAGTCAAGGGGAAGTCATCTGACTGAACACTCTGGGAATGCAGCCAACAACGTCGCAGAAGGGTGGATGTCTTAGGAACTGAAAGAGACTTACTCAGGAATACAGTGACCAGAAGTCACCTTGTGAAGGGCCAGGAAGAGACGCTCACGGTGCTGCTGGGAGGGAGAGGTGGCTGGCTACCTCTACAACACATCACGCACAGGTCCTACATCAAAAGCTCTTTGAATGGCTGGATATGTGAGGAAACTGTGAAATGTGACATCTGCCAAGAATCAGGCAAACAGGAGCAGGCCAAGAGATGATCCAGATGCTGGAGAGGAGATGAGACCTATAAAGTGGCCACGGTTAGGGTATTTCTGCATTTGAAAGATAGATTTGAAAGGCTGACAAGATAAACTGTTTCCGTTGTAAATAAGAAAATGGATGCACAAAGTGCAGTGAACAGAACAAGGAGCTCGCTGGGTGAGTTTATCAAAGGTGGGTCACAACAGAACACACAGTTTGCAAATTAAAGTCAATAGAAAACGCAAAACAGAAGCACAGGCCTGCAAAACTAAGATAAACCTTTTTCAAAAGATAAAAGATTCATTCAAATTAATTCTGGAATCCTGGAATTACAGAAGATGAAAGGAATTTAGGACAATAAAACTGATGAAAGGACAAGCATGGGACTGAAGAGCTGGTTCATCAGCTAAGGTGCTTGATGCAGGGCTGAGGACCAGGGTTCCATGTCCAGCACCCATGGTTAAAGCCTCCCAACACTGGGGAGGCTGAGACAGGCAGATCCCTGTGGCTCACTGGCTACTCACTCTAGCCTAGTTGGTGAGTTCTAGGTCCCAGAGGAACCCTGTCTGGAACGAAAAATACAGGTGGATAGCTCCAGGAGAATGACACCAGAGGTTGACCTCTGGTATCCACACACATGCACACACACACACACACACGCACTGCACACATACAGGCACTGTACACACATGCGTTACATATACACATGCACTGCACACACACACGCAATATACTCATACGTGCATATGTACCTCTGAATATAGAATTTTTTCTAAAGGAAATGATAACTAAAGATTTCTCAAGTCTGAAGAAAAGCATAAATATATAAGTTCAAAGAGCTTGGGAAATGTGTATAAAAATACAAACAGAACCATAGCTAGATCCATCAAACCACCAAAAATCAAAGATAAAAAGGAAATATTCAAATCAGTCAGGCAAGATAGCATAAGTTTCTTCCGGAAATGGAAGAAATGACGATGACAACTGGTTTCTGAACGGAGCTAGTGGGAGGCGGAAGACAACGGAAGGCAGCCTTCAGAGTGCTGTGCGAAGGGAAGATGCCGACCCACAGTGCTGAATCTAAGAGAAATGATCTTCAAGACTAGGGAGAACAGTGTTTTGTAAAGAGAAATGCAAGAAAGTCAGCCACCAGCTAACTCTCACTACGAGAAATACCAACAGCAACACGTTCCTCCAAATTCTGTGGAAGAATAAACACCACAAAAACATGCAGATATTTGCAAGAAAGATTAATGATGACATGAGGCTTATTATACATCGAAGCAATGTATAACAAGATAATAAAGAATTAGCAGAGGTAAGCTACTGAAATATTTTTTGCATGGTTTGGGACATGGTACAAAGGCGAATCTAAGGCAAATCTAAATGACAGACACATCCTGAAATTTCTAGAGTAGCCACTAGAACAATAATAGTAAAGTATACAAAAATATAAGCTTTTGTAAGAGAAAGAATTATATATATACACACATACACATACACACATTCATACACACACACACACACACACACACACACACACACGATGAAGTGCAGACAATAAAGGAAAACTGGTAAAAATCCAAAGGCTGTTCTTTGATAGTGACTAGAATTGGTGAGGAGAGAGGGAAGCAGGCGCCAGCAATGGAGAGTGAGGGGGAGGGAGCAGATGGAGACACAGAAAGGGAAAGAGAGAGGCAGGATGCTGGAGTGATACAGGGTCTCAGCATGAAGGGTCTCTAGACATTAACAATGTGAGCATCTCATCTTGGGAATTATAAAAGTTGAGATTTGTCTTGGGGCAGGGGACAGGAGCAACTCAGAAGAGGGACTCCCATGTCTGCACCAAAGTCTCATGTCTCTACAGAACCAACCCAGTTCCCCTGCTGTGTCCTTCCATGGACCACTGTTCTGTCTGCAACAACTGTTAAGACCTAACCTGAAGAGTGATGGCTTGGGCTGTTTGAGCTATTTCCCACTTGAGAAAATCCAAGGTGTGACCTCAAAGTGCAAGCCCTCCCCCCGCACCCTTTCTTCTCTGGATCTACTGGGAGGGTTGGGCTTACCTGGCAAGTCAGAAGGGAGATCTTGGGCCAGCCTGCTTGGGTTCATCCTAGCTGCAGCTCTCCCTAGCCAGGCGACCTCATGCAAACCCTTTCACTTCTCTGCCTGGTTTTCTCATTTAGCAAATGGGCCTGGAGGTCTAACTCCCTTATATGGCTGCCACAGGGATGCCTAGGTCTTGCGGGGGGCGGGTACCCCACTGTAGAGTCAGCAATGCAGGAGGGAAGGCAAACCAACATACCTGGAAGCTGCGGCTCAGGGACCTCTGAGACTGTCCTTGTTGCATGGAATGCCATGGTGTCTCCTGTTCTTTTTGTAGCTGAGCTCTGTCTCCCTTTGCCCCATTGGTGTTTGCTTCCTGAGGCCCTGTAGTGACTGCACAGACTGATGAGGCAGAACTAGCAACAGCCCTGCATCTGGAACTTTTCAAATCTAAGGAAGGTCCTGCCTGCCCCCAAGTCACGCCTGATTTCTCATCCCAGGGTGGCCCAAAGGCTCTTTTAACCAGTTGTCCTGAAAGCAGAGTCACCTGGACCTCCTTGTCTTCCGTGTGTCCCTTGTCTCCTGCCATCTTGAAGTTTCCCTGGCAACACCACTTTTCTTCTCTGGGATCCCTGCTCATCTGAAGGACCTCCCGCTCCAGGCCTTGGACCCTGCATACAAGGTGCTGGGTTTCCCCCTGCAGAGCCCAGACCATGTCTTCTATCCCTACCATCGTGTCCTTTATCAGCCCTTTGTAACTGACTCCAAGCTCTGAGATCAGAGCCCTGAGCTCCCTGTTTTCCAGGGTGACATGCTCCATCCTGCTTCCGGCTTTCCTGACACTCTCGGACATGGCTTTGTGCAGCCGGCCCAGGTCCCCCTTCAGTTTCTCATTCTCCTCTTCCAGCTGGGAAATCTTGCAGTAACTCTTCCCATTACAGTCCTCCAGGTCGGACACAGCCTGCAGACACTGGTCCAGTTCGCGCCTGAGGCGGAGCAGCTCTCCCTGCAGCGATCGGTTTGCCTGTTCCAGCCTCAGGGCCTTGGCCACTTCTCTGGCCCGCTCTTTCTCACAATGGCGTCCTTCATGGTGACATCCTTCTTGGGCTCCCTGAAGCCTGGCATTGTCAAGCAAAACCTGACTTCTCTCTTTCTTTGGGGTGTCAAGGAGCTGAAGGAAGCTTCTCCCCACCCTCTTGCGGGTACACGACGTTGAGGGGAGCGGGCTCCCACTCAGCTCTGCAGGGCTCCAGTTGGCTCTATCCCCATCAAATGCTAGTCCTGAAAGAACTTCTCCAGTGCACAGAGCCACACCCTCCTCCGGCCTCACTCCCTCGCCATTCCTGCTGGATTTTGCATTCAGATCCTGGCTGGCTGAGGCCTGCTGATGGCACAAATCCCCCTCAGTGACACTCTGGCTCTTTCTCATCAATGCTGACATCTGCTGGGGATCTCCACAGACAAGCTTCAGGTTGTTCAGCTGCTGGAGGCAGGCCTCTGCCTCCCTTTCCAGTGTGTCTAGCTGGAGGGTGCTCCTGCCCTGTCCTGTGGCCAGAGTCTGAGAAGGGCAAGGACCTTCACTGCTGCCACCTGTTGGGGCCCATTTGGGAAACTCCAGCAAATCCCGATCACCCATTGGTAGTCCCTGTTCCTGACCCACATGGGGCTTGGAGTCAGGCTGCTCAGAGACACCCAATGGAGCCGGGCTGGGTGCCGCTCGGGGCTGCACCTTCTCCTCTTGTTCTTCTTCCCCAGACCATTCCTTTTGCAGGAATTGAGTGTCTCCAAAGCACAGCTGGTGGCCCCGCTTGTCCTGTGTCCTCCTCCAGATCTCTTTGCCCTTTCCTGCTGGAAGCTGGCTACCATTTGGCTCTGGCTCTCTCGTATCGTGGGCCCTAGAGCTGGTAGCCTCTTCCTCCTTCTCTGGTGACAGTTTTCCCAGGTGATCCCAGTCACATCCTTCCACACCCCATCTCTTTCTCAAGGGATCAGGCCCTTCCTGTGACTTAGAGGTTGTCCCATGCAGAGTCAGTATGAGACACTCTGGCCAGAGCCAAGGACAGTGGGCCATGCCTTGGGTCTCTGAAGCCCTGCTCCCTTCCTGTATGCCCTCGGGGGCTTGGCCCTCGGTGTCCACGCTCAGCTTCTCACTGCTTTCCCGGTCCAGCGGGGACTTGCCTTCAAGCTCCGATTTTATCACCCCCAAGGTCCCCATCACCTCCCACTTCTCTGCACTTGCAACTGGAGGTCTGCTTCTCTCCTTCCACATGTCTCTGGGCTCCTTGGACTCTTTGGTGGGAAACGGGCCATTTGAAATGAGTGGAGACTCCTGGCTGAAGGAGGCGACTTGGCTCCTTGCCAGATTACAAGACCAGTCAGGGTGTGTTGCAACCTCAGGGGCAGAGGACGGCTTGCTGTCCATCTCTTCTTGGGTCTGAAGTCCTTGTAGGAGATGCTTGCAGAGCAGAGGTGGCAGTAGGGGCTGTGGTTCTCCAGCAGGTCCCCACAGCGGGACCATGGATGTGGGTAACAGTAGGAGGGATTCCTGGGCTCTATCAGCTTGAAGATTCTCTGAAACTCCTGCCAAGGGGCTGAGTCGCTCATCCATGCCTGGTTCTGGGGGGCAGCTACACAGCAGCTGAAGAATCTGTCCATCTAGGTGGGGCTGGACAAGAGTACCCTGCAGGTGGAGAGAGGAGATGTGGTGTGAAACAGTCTCTGCCTGCTGAGCCCCCCCTACATCTGATCATGCTCCACCCCCAGTGCTCTGAACCTGCTCATAGAGCTGCACGGGTGTCCTGCTCTTCTACCTCAGGGCCTCTGCCTGAGCTCTTCCCACTGCCCAAGGTTCTCCCTCTCCCGGATATCCTCAAGGAACACCCCTTCACCTCAAACCACTGCCTCCTCACAAATACCCAACCCCGGAGCACTCCCTGGCCTCAGGGGCAACAGTGACACAAGTTCTAAGACAGTGATGAGATCAGAGATAATAGAATTAGCAGAGACAGATAAGACACTGAAGCTGAGCACGTGCTATTTCAGGGTGACAAAGGATTGTGTGGAATTCCTTCCTCTACATGAAGCCAAACTGCATGAGGGGATAGTTCAGAAAGTGAATGAATGAATGAACAAATGCATGAATGGGTGGATGGATGCATGGATGGATGGATGAGGTTTAGAACCACGGAGCCACATCAGGACACCACTCCCAGTCCAGCTTTGTTTTTTAGGACAAGAGACAGAAGCTGAGGTCAGAGGTTTGCCACAGCATTAGGACGAATTCAGATCTAGCTCCTGAGATCAGACCATTGGAGTGATACAAAGTACAGAAGGAGGAGACCAGGGCTCTGTACCTCTGGAGCTGGGAGCTCTGGGGGGGTCCCAGCATCCCTTGGGTCTCACCATCTCTGGATAGGAAGGCAGAACCAGCTCTGTGGATAGTCAGAGAGCTTCACTAGGGCAACGTGAGTCAAGTAGCCCAGGCCAGGCACTTGGTCTGGCTTCTTTTGATCCCACTATACTTCTTAGGCTTGGTCTCAGCAAACTGCATCCCATCCCCTCAAACCTCTCACTCAATCACTTCCAGAATATTCTTCCAAATCTGGAGTTTTCTAACAAGAAGTGCCTCCCCAGGGTGGCCACATCACCAAGCGCATAGCAGGGCCACTAAGGTCCCACTGATCCTCACATCTGCAGAACCCTCTGGCCTCACCTGTCCATGCTCAGACCCTGGCAGGTCTTCCTGGAGCTTGCCTATGGTACTTGCTGGCATCACCAAACAAGGGTCTGGTTGATCTTGAACACGGCTATGGGGCTTTTCTGAGAGCTGGCCTAGAACAGCAAGACCCCAAGGTTAAAATCACTCTTAGAAGATTTATCATAATGGCCATCAACAGCCATGTCAGCTGACAGATGTCTCTCTTGACTCGGGTCTTTTAGCCCACAGTGAGTCCGGATAAGCCCCACTCTTCTGCTGGGCAAGGACCTGAGCCTGGAAGATGTGAATGACACCAACGGCGGCGAGCAGAGGAACTGGCTCTCAGGATACTTCCATGGACTACAGCTGGACCATGCTGAGGAGCACAGGATCCTCATCTGTCAGCAGGGTGACACCCCCTCCCCCAACCCTGCAGAGATTTCAGGAACAGCTACACCAAGTCACAACGCACCTTGACCCATCCAACAGCTCTGTCCCCTCCACCCCAGATGTGACTAAAGGGGGACATCAGCTGCCTCCTCCTACAACCAGCAGTCCTGAGTATCATGAGACTTAGACTACTCTTATGTTTTGAGGGCTGAGGATCAGCAAGCAGAATCTCTTACAGTAGGGAGGTGAGAAACTATGTCTGACATTAGAGACCGGGGACTTCAAAGGCCCAGTGATTCTCAGACTGACAGTCACGAGTCTCATCCTCAACCCAAGGGGCTGTCTGGGGTAAAAGGTGGCTAGAATGATCCCTGCTTACCACAGATGTCTCTGTGAGGACAACACCCCACTACCAGCCTGCAGCTGGTTGGCACCCCTTGAGAGCTGGGTGCATTAGTTTAAGTGTCAAATTATCCTAAGCTAATGACCCCTGGAACATCACACACTGACTGCTTTGACCAACTGTGTGACCTTGAGCCTCTCTGAGCCTCCACTTGTCTGTAAGAGGAGCAAATCATCCTGCCCAACACTGTAAGAACAATATGAGGACTAAGTGAGCTGGCCTATCACAGGGATGTCAGGTGGCCTCTCTATGTACCACAGCATCCACAAACCTGCGAGGGCTTGAAGTCCACAAGCATCACCGTGGCAGCCTCGGCTGCTGCAGGGATCCAGCACCTCTGCGCTGGGCAGGGGCAGAGAATCGCTCTGGACACAGCCCAAGGCACCCTTGAGAGAGACAAAGAATTGAACAGTCACAAGTGCCCTGGTTGACCTGTTCACTACAAGCCCCTGCCTATGCTCCCTCATAGCAATGGTCAGACCCCTCCAAAGTAAGGAAACTAAGACTCAGAAAGTGGTGGGCTCAAAGCTGGCCATAGAACCTAACCTGGGCCATTGTTTTACCAGGCCACAGTGTTCTTGTTGATTGTTGGATTCTTTCAGTAATTTACAAGGGGTGGTAGTCTGTCCTTGGAGTAGTCTGTCCATCTAGACAAGAGACTGTATGGGGAGGTGTAGAGGGGGGGCGGAGTCCCAGCCTTGCTCCTGTGTAGTTTCTCTGTCCCACCAGGGAAAGCTGGAATCTGCCCAGGTATGTTGAATGTTTCCCTCTGAGCAAGTCCTAAAGGTGACAATAGCCAGTGATCTGGGAAGTGTCCCTCTCCCCGGCTCCCAGAATGCCAGTTGTGTGAGCAGAGAGGAACATGCTCAACATGGTTCTGGAGACCACCTGTGAGCTGGTCCAGCTGTCATGACCACTGTGAGCTCTTGCCCCTGACATGGTGGCCTCCTGGCCTGCCACCATGCTGGCCACATTCTCTGCCTCTGGACCTCTGCACAGGCTGTTCCTTCTGCTACTTTAGGGTAGGGTCCTACAAGCCAGTCCACTATCATACAGGCCTCTTTGTAGCTGGCTCCTGGCCCTGGCCCTGGCCCCACTCCACTGAAGATTTGACTAGCAAATTAAACTGGAAACGAAACCAGATCAGGGTGCCTCCCCCTTCTCACTCTTCTCCAGCAAGAGAAAAACCCCACCATCCCAGTCTCACACACACGCCTTGTTCTGTGTTCTAGCCAGTGACTGTGGACCATATGGGCCGGGGCTGTGGTTAAGCCAGGGTGTATTTGAGTGGCCCTGGGCAAGCCCACACCACAGTAAACTACCGCTCACCTAGAATCAGTTTTATTTTTTTTACAGTTCAGTCTTTGGAGCATGCAATCCGTGAAAGGTGGCAGTAAATAAGGCTTAGTGTCCTGCAGAAGCAGTCAGTGGTCAAGTCCCCATGAGGCTTTCTTTGGCCTTCCTTGATCTTTTCACAAATCAAGTCCCCATCATCCTCCCCAACAGTCCCTCCCTCAGCCACTCTGTGCTTGCGACCTCTTATCAGTCTGTGCAACGGTTTGTGTTGTATCCTTTTGCCTATAAATCCTCAGCCCCAGCTGCATCATAGATTCCTCCAGAAGCTTCCAATAAAGACTAATAAGAACACTCGACCCCAACCAATAGCAACCAGAGGGCATGCGCACCAGCTCGCACCCTGATAGGCAATGAGCTGCACCCAGAGAAGCCTGACAGGACAGGCTATTGTCAGCTGCGCTCAGAGCCCTGTCCCCTGCCTCTGTTTCTGTCCACTCGCTTCTCACCTGGTCATAATTAAACAGTCCCAATTGCAGCCTAAACAATACCATGAAAACAAGATGGAAATTCAGAAAGATGAAGGGAGGGAGAGACAAATGCAGAAAGGTTGAAAGGGATGGAGAAAAAGATCAGAAAAGAAAAACTAAATGAAACAGAAAAAAAGAGAGGGGATAAGAAGAGAAAGAAAAACTCAAGCTCCAAGTAAGGTTGAGGAAAATAGAGGGTAGAAGGAGAGGAGGAACGGGCAGGTGGAGAAAGAAAGGCTGGGGTCAGTGCAGAGTCGCTCCTCGTGTTCCGCCAAGGCCAGCATTCACCATGGCACTTACTGTCCCTCTGGCTTGCCCCGTGCTTCTCTGCCCAGACGGTTTCATGAATGTTTGCTGAGCCCCAGCTAAGGGCCAGGCCTGTTTCTGAGGCTGGGGACACAGCCGCAGAAAATGCACACGCTTTCCGCCCCAGGGAGACATCTAGGCAGCATCCTGCACACTTGGACACTGAAACAATACCTTCCGTCTGGTCTACCCCTCACTTTGTGAGTGATTAAACCAATAGTCAAGGAGGGAGGGCAACTTGTCTAAGCTCACAGGGCAAGTCAAATGGAAAACAGGAGAAAAGCTCCCATATCCAGCCTCCATCCTTCCCAGGACTGTGCTCTGCTCAACCCGAGAGAACAATGGCCTGGATCTGGTTTGCCTCCGTGTGTGATTGCTCTGAGAAACAAAGGTATCTAGACACAAGCATTTAGGCATCACAGTACATCTTTCTGGGCTTTTCTCTAAGCACAGACAATATAAGACTTCCAGTTGCACAAAATGTAAACCTTAGCTTTGTACCCTTGTTTTTATTCAATAGTTTAGAAGAACCAAATCCTCCCAAACTCTCCTGCTGTGATTTGGAGTTGTCTAACATTCTCTGCCACACATAGTAAATGGTTAAAATATATATAACAAAGAATTGTTTAAAATAAAATTTTTATTCTTATCATCACTAAATGTTTAACATATATACCTATTTTTTAAATTTATTTTATTTTTATTTAGTGGATCTGTGTGTCTATGTGTAGGTATGCATACATTGGGAAGGTGGGTCTGTACAGAGGCCAGAAGAGGGCACCAGATGCCCAGGAATTGGAGTTAGAGGTAGTTGTGAGCATCCTGATGTGGGCGCTGAATCTTAAACCTGGCTCCTCTGTAGGAGGTAAAGATGCTCTTATCCACTGAGCCATCTCTCCAGCTCCTATGCATCTATTTTATATGCTGGCAAACCCAGATTGTGGGAAAACTTCTTAAGAGAGAGGTGTCATGAGTGATTTGAGAAGCCCTGGCTTTTAACCAAGACCTCACAAGCTCCGTTTCACTGGGCACTGAGGCTAGTTCGGATTCTGCCAGCAGCAAACAGCACTGAGATGGAGACAGCTGTGCACAGCTGCTTAGCAGCTGCTGACTCCTTTCTTCAAAATGTGCTGTTGTCTGAGTGTGAAATGTCCCCACAGGCTCACGTTTGAACCTTGGTCCCAGCTAATGGCACTGTTTCGGAAGGTTGTTGGTAGCCTCCCTGGAGGAAGGGAGTTACTGGGGGCAGCCTTGTGATAGCACACACCTGATAAATTGGTCCCACTTCCTACCCACTGTCTGCTTCCTGAGTGATAGCACAATGTGACCAGTTGCCATGTCCCACTGCCTGCCGTGCCTGTCCCACCATACTGGGACTGAACCCCCAAGCCATGAGCTAAAATAAGGTCCCCTTCTCTTACGCTGCTTCTTGTTATGCACTTGGTCACAACAATGAGAACAGCAAACATTTGTTCATGGAGGTTCATGCTCACACAGGAAATATATGCATTTGTATGGCATTTGATACTCACTGACTGTCAGGCCTCCCCAAAGGCTTAGGTCTACAAAGGCCCAAACCCTGCAGAGCAGTGGCTCCTTTAATAGCTGCATGTATTGACTATTTCCTTCTGTTTTCTTTGTGTCTGTGTTTTGCTAGGAATTGGGGGCCTCACACATGCTAGCCAAGTACTTTATTACTTGACTTGTGGTCAAGTATTCTTTTAGAGAGTTATTTATTTTATTTTATGTGATATGTGTGCCTGTGTAACTGCTGGAACGTGTGTGCAGGAGCCCTCAGAAGAAGGCATTGGATTCTGGAGGTACAGGCAGTTGTGATCTACTCCATGTGAGCACTGAGAACCAAACCCTGGTCCTCTACAAGAGCATCAAGGGCTCGTAACCCCTGAATCGTCTCTTTAACCCTTTTGACTCTATTTCTTAATAGAGTTTGCCTCATAGTGAACAGAAAACCTGTGATGACACAGTTCTACAGAGGTACAAGCAGGGGTCTTTCTCCAACAATGAAAACATCCCTACAGCTGTTGCCAGGGCTCACCCTATGTACCCTGCAGGACAGGGAGAACTACAGGACAAGGAGGTACAAAAAGCACCCAGCAATGCCCATCACCCCAGCTCCTCAGCTCCCAGATGACAGAGGACATGATGACTGACTTCCCATCTCTATACATAAACCTCTCTCAGTGACCCCCCCACAGGCCAGGTCATGGCCATCTGTCTGTCTTCTGATGTAGCTGTTTAGAAGCCAGTACCACCATTGCTTCTCCTGTGTCTATCTCCCCTCCAAGCTTCTGAAGAGCTGGTCCACACCCAGGTCACCTCCCAGTCTCAAGGCCCAGCGCTGTGCCTGAAACACTGCAGAAGCCCAGTAAACACTCACAGAGGAGCAAGCCAACACACCAGCAGGCAAATGGCAGTTTGCCACTCACTGTCCTCCCGAGCTCCTTTCACCCGCAGGAGCCCTTCCCCCAAACTCCTCCCAGTGACCCACTCCTCTGCGGATGTAGCTTTTTAAGCAACCTATTCTGAATGTTGTCACCGATCTCAGTTTGAGAAAATTAAGTTCATTCCTCTCGACTCAGCTTAGGGACAGGGACACTAGTGCTTCCCTGACTGCTTTACAACAGCTAAGGGAGCCTTTCAGGGCAAGAGCTTTGTGGCTCAGAAGCAACTGAAACATCTTCTCACAATGCCTGCCCTATATAGCACACAGCACAACTCCCAGAGTCCATCAGACATAAGAAGTAGAGGGCCGTCTCCGGGGTGGGGGACTGTGTTCCCTTCAAGCCTGGCTTCTTCCATTTGCTGGAGCATGTGACTTTCCCCACCTCCCCCAGTTCCTTCACCTGTAAAGTGAGGGCTAATAACCCCACCCCCTCATCAGCTGGCTGCAGTGAAGACCCAGCTCTGGGCAAACGGCTGCTTTGTGAAGACTGTCTGCTGCACACGTCCCTATATAGACTCACTATATACCTCTTGCTCTCCAATCTCTGTTCCTTACGGCAGTACAGCCACATGCAGACAGTGCCTGTGACTGTGGTCATTTCCTCACTGAGCAGCTCATTCACTGAGCATCACAGTCTCTGGGTGTCAGTCCCATCTCACAATAAGGATGCTGAGGCACAGAAGTTTACTAACCAGTCCAAGAGTATCCTGGCTCATCTAGATCACTACTGTCCCTTAAGAGGGGTCCCCGTGTAGTTCCCTAGAGGAGCATCTCCTCCATGCCAGCAAACAACTCCCCATACTGAGCAGTGATGCATGTCCCATGGGTTCTAACAGCGGCCTGCTTGTCCTCTGCCGCACACATGGGGACCACTACTTATGGACAACTTAGGGAACCTTCAGTAGACATCTTTTGGCTTTGATAGTCGAGGCCCTAGGTGAGATGTAGCTCCTTGAGGTGCAGGGCCTGCTGAAGGGAAAGCAAGCAACACTGAGGTCATGGATGCCTGTGACTGGTGATGGTTTTCCAGCTGAGGACATAGATCCTATCTGATCCAGCCATTGAAGAGTCCAAAACCCCAAAGAGCTACTGATGCTTGCCCCTGATCCAGAGGGAAGGCCAGCAGAGGGAGGCGAGATTCCTTGCCTGTCTTGATGCTGTCTTGGTGCCTGTGACCAAATCACTTGCCCTTCCTGGGCAGTCCCTCCATCAGCTTTGTGGGAACAACCTGATACATGAGGAATTACAGGAGAGAACAGGAATAGACAAACAGGAACAAGACTCTGCCAGCCATCTAGGAACCCACTCTTCTCAGAGAAGTGTTTTTAAGGAACAGTGAATCCCAGCGTTTGGGATGATGGCAAGATGGGAGAATAAAGCCTTGGGCCAACTGCCTAATTGAAAGCACATTTATGGCAATCACAGAAAAGATTCTAGATGACAAGTTCCATGTACGCATCATTTATTTTCAGAATTACAAGGTGACAATGGTAAGTGTACACTGTTTTCCCCTTAGTGGTTGAACAAGAAGTGCACAGGAGGGACAGGTGGGAGCTAAAGCGGTGAAAATGCACAACAGAACACAGATGCCATTAGTAAGCTGGCCCAGGCAAGAGCAAGGCCATTATCCAGAGAACTTGAGTATTCCAGGTTCCAATTAAAAGATACATTTGAAGTTTTAAACGAGCAATTCCCATTGGTTTGTATTGTCTGTTTTTGCTGTGTTTTTGTTTGAGGCAGGATCTGACACTGCCCAGGGTGGTCTCGAACTTGCTATGTAGTTTGAACTCCTGATCTTCTTGCCTCTATCTCCCAAACGCCCCCTCTTTTTTAAAGGATCTGAACTCACTATGGTTTTAGGGACCCAGGGCTAAGGCAGCTGGAGCCACCATCCTGACGCCAACCTCCAGGTCTGTCTGTCCCTCAACAGCTATGTGACAACAGGTAAGAAACTGCTTCCCAGAGCCTCAGCTCCCTCTCTGTGGGGCAAGGATGCTGGGAGCAGCTGCCCCTATCTCCACAAGCTTTGAAAGGAAGCTCTGAGTACATCTGGAAGATATTAAATGTACATGTTTGCTCTTCCATCAAGTAAAGAGTAAAAAAATATGCCCAGTCTTCTTGCCCCAGCTAAAGAAATATATCCATGTTTAAAGAGCTAGTAATGAAGAGATCCAGAAAAAGCCCAACTCTTGGTGCTTTCTTCTTTGCAGTCCCTGGGGTCCCTGTGTGCTGCTGCTGGGAATGGAGGTTGCAAAAAACCAATGGATGCTGGACCTGCCCTGGGAAGTTCACAGCCCAGAAGGGGAGGACGCAACATGGAATGACCACTAGGGAAGACGGGAGGAGCGAGTGCCCTGGGGGAAGGGCTGGGTCAGAGGAGACCTATACTGTGGGTTAAGGACCTGTCTCTCACATGAGTTGCACACTGTAGGAACCCACTCAGTGACAAGGAGATGGATGAACAGAGGGACAAACCGTGAAGGGCATGAGGAGGACCTGGCTACCTGGCAACCAGCTCCATGAGTGGACAGATGGGGAAGATGTAGGTGAATGGGGACGAGGGCGCATGGGTGACAGAGGACAGATGGATACCAAGGCCCAAATGCTTGTTCTGCTCCCAAATTCATATGTTGAAATCTAATCATCAAGGCAATAATGTGAGGAGGTGACTAAGTAGGAACGGACCCCTCAGGGTGGCATGTTACTTTCATTATAGTGACACATGCCCCTCTACTAGGTGACTACTTGGCAGCCACAAGGTACCATCTACAAACCAGGTCTCTGACACTGAGTCTGTGGGTGCCTTGGATTTGGTAACAAAGTCTAGACTAGTTTGGGGTGGGGATGCACTGATTATTTCCCTTGCCAGTGTGACAAAATACCTGGCCAAGGCAACCGAAAGGATGAAGGATTTATTCTGTCTCTCCATGTAGAGGCTGCAGTGATGGCAAGGAAGGCGCAGGGCTGGGAGCGGCTGGGAAAGGAGTTTGGGTTCTGCTTCTTCACAGTGCAGGAAGCTCCTGAAGGTGTAAACCTTGAGGCAGAACCGCAAGCCACCCCAGAAACCCACTTTCTCCATCCAGACCCCACCTCCTAGCAGGTATCTCTAACCTTTCAACATTGTGACTCCAATATAGTCACTACCAAGTTCACGCTGTTATTTTTAAATACCCTCATAGCTTTTTAAGTCTTGGCTTTTTGTGTTGGACCGCATTCATAGTTATCCCAGAGAGACTGCATCCCGAGGGCTTCAGATTGAACACGCCTGTTGGATTTAAGTGGGGTTCCACCACCTCCTCAAACAGGACCATCAGCTAGGGACCAAGGTCACAAACATATGAGCCTGTGTGGGAGGAGGGCCATTGCACATTCAAACCCTTAACAGTGGGTAGGGGAGAAGAACAACAGAAGTTGGCTGTGGGGTAGAGTATGTAGTAGGACATGGGAGTCTGCAAGTGCGTAGACAAGTGGGCAGACATCAAATGGCTGGCAGATGAGTAGACGGCCATATGGGTAGTGAGTGACCATATGAAAGTGGTGACCTTGTATATATGGATGGTGTGGACAGAGACTGATAGTGGCTGGACAGGAAGGAGTCAGAGGAGGGTAAGCGGTCATTCCTGTCCTGGGTTCCGGCCACTTACCGGGCTACCGTGCCCCAGCTGGGCCCGCAGGCGCCTGTTTTGCTGGGCGAGCTCCTCCACCTGGCTGTGCAGGCCTATCTCTGACAGCGTCAGCCCATACACACAGCAGCGCAGTTCCTCCAGCTGCTCCCGCAGCTGCCGCTTGGTGACGCTGTGCTCCTGCAGCCTGCGCACCGCCTCCGCCCACTCCCGCTCCGCTCTTTCTGCCCTGGCCCGCAGAACACTCAGCTCTGTGGCCTCCGAGGCTTCTAGGGGAGCGGCCAGAATCTGCTGCCGGGAGCTGCCCGCACTGGGCAACGGGTCCGCAGCATGCAGCTGTGCCAGCAGGAGGCCGGCGGCACGGCCCAGGCGCCACACGTCGCGCTCCAGCCGTTGCACCTGCTCCCGCAGAACGCGCTCTTGTTCCCTCACCAGGCCCAGCTGCAACCGCTGGGCCCGCCCACAGCGCTCCAGGGCCACCGCCTGCCGTGCCAGGGCCTCGTCCTTGAGCTGCAGCCGCTCCTGCAGCCGCTGCTGCCGTCTGGCCGCGCTCTTCGCTTCCCGCACCTAGAAGTTGTGGTGATGGGGACGTCAGGGAACCCCGAACCCCAGGCACGCGCTTGCTCGCTTTGATTTCAATCCCTAACATTCCTGTATTTTGTGCATAGTGGGTACTTTGCATTGAAACCAAAGAGGGGTCAGAGACTAAGTCTCTTGCTACCAAGCATGAAGACCCAAGTTGGGTTCCAAAGGACCCGCACGTGGTAGAAGGAGCGAACCAGTCCCACAAGCTGGACTCTAACCTCCACATAAGTGTGTGCACACACAAAACAAATACAGAATTTTTAAGTTTTGCTGATTACTGAGTTTGCTAGCACTGCAGACAAGAGTCACCTTCCCCTCACCCTAGTTTGAGCCCAGGAGCTCCATGAGTTCCCTAAGTCTGTGTGTGCAGTAGATTGGAGGGGCAGTACACCCTGCAGATGGCTCTGGAGTTGTTCAGTTTGACCAGTTCACAGCAATTTCCAAACTCCACAGAACTTTCCAGAACCTCTCACTTCAGTGATGTGAGCTGAGCAGGGGCCAGGCAGCCACAGCAGCTGTTCACACTGTGAATGCCTCCCCACCCCCCAAATAGGGCTGTCCTTAGCCCCACCAACCACTCAGAAGTTACCTGTATAATGGGACAGCAAAAAGTCTGTAATAAATAAATGGGACAGCAGCCAGCTCTGGGGCCCAGCACGGCAGCCTTGTGTCTGACTTCTCTCCGTCCCTTGGCCATCTGCCTAAGCAGGGAACATTTGATCCATATTTGGATACCCCGCCTTCTCCCTATCATATTCAATGAACCAGACTGGGGTGCAACACAACCCTGAAAAAACGGGAGTCTTCAGTGTTCACGTTCTGTCCAGGCAAACACTGCCTCTGTGGTAAGCTTTCTCTCACCAGCTACCTGCTACCCTCTGCTGCCAGAGAGCCTGCAAGTGAGAGACAGTGCACAGAGGGAAGGAGGCACGAGGACAGCTCAGGCTGGCTCTGTGGGGCAGTTTATTTATTTATTTATTTAGTTAGTTTTAGTTTTATTTATTTATTTGGTTTTTCGAGACAGGGTTTCTCTGTAGCTTTGTACTTGTCCTGGAACTAGCTCTTGTAGACCAGGTTGGCCTCGAACTCACAGAGATCCGCCTGCCTCTGCTTCCCGAGTGCTGGGATTAAAGGCCTGCGCCACCACCGCCCAGCTTCAGGGCAGTTTATTGGTAGGGTGTGGAAAGGAAATAAAAACTAGAGTTGCATTTTTCTGGACTCTGTACTGGGTGTCTGTGTGGTTTTGGGTGTATGGAGATCCACGGCATGAGTGGGTGGGCCTTTGGCACTCACAGGATGACCAGAGCTCACTGCAGAAATGAGGTCTCTTTGCTTCCTGGAAATATGACCAGAGCAAAGTCACCATCTGTGACAGATCAGACACAAGAGATGCCAAAATCCTGTTTGCACATCCCTGCGATACTGACTCCCACACGCCAATGTCTCCACCAAAAGCAGAGAGACTAGAAGTTAAGGCTGTGGGCTGAGCTGCAGCTGGGCCACGTGTGACCCTGACCAAACCACGGAGTCTGTAAAGAGGCTTTTGGAGAGGTCTGCCTTAGTGCATTCATGTTGTTCAAGAGGGTAGTAACAACAGGGAAGCATGTGGAAAGGGTATATGGCTCCCTGGCCTCCCCCAAACCCCTCTTCCCACCAATATAATTAGCTTACATGGCACCCTTACCCTATAAGCATTTCCACTGCAGGACTATCAACTCCCCTGGGGAATCCCAGGTGTATCCAGAGCAAGGCTCAAAAACCCTTACAAGGTCTCCTCAGAGAAACCACATGTCCCCAGTGCAGAGCCTCAGCCTGTGCCTTGCTATGAAGACACCTCTGGGGTTGAGAAGCTAAAGGCATGTGAGCCAAGAGGCAATTTAACCTGACTCTGCCTCCAGGGGTCAGAGGAAAGGTGAGAGGGCTAACCCCCTAGTACTCAAGGACTGCACTGAGCTGAGTGGGCTCCTTCACTTCCCACTTCCCTGTCAGTGAATACTACGTCATGTACCCTGGCTGTCCCACGGCTGCCCACTGTCAGAGATACCCAGGATCATCACCTATGTCATGCACACACACAAAGGCACAGCTAAACAAGACCCAAGAAACAATGCTCCCTTCAGCGCATGCACCACCTGCTCGTATTGAGTTCCCGTCCCATGAACAGGCTGCACCCTGTAATCTCAAAGCCTTGAAGCTGTGCTTTATGGTGAAATGCCTGAAGCCAGTGCCCAGGCATCACAGGGTAACTATCGCAGAGATCCAGATCCATTGGCTATTTCTTCCTCAATGGGCCCTGAATCATCATCTCCCCTCCTGGAAGGGTTCTTATAATGAGCAAGAATGGCGGATGCAGGTAACGTTGAGATACCCACCTCTCTGAGCATTCTACGTGCATCTCCTCAGTTAACTCAGATGACCGCCTGAGGAGTGGGTACCATATTATTACTGTTTTCCATACGCGGGAACTGAGACCTGTCGAGGTTGTGTCACTTACCCAATGTCACACAACCAATTCGTCAGCAGAACTAGGGTTTTCTTCCAAAACCTGCCCCTTAACTACTCTCTGCTTCTTGGTGGAGCTGCCTATTATGCTCTGCCTGCTCCACAAAACCTTAGTTGTCTTCCTTGGGCCTCCTAGTGCCAGCCCCTTGGCTAGGAGGTTAACTCTACAAGGACCCCACTGGAGGACCTGCTGTGCTTCCCAGCCTTTCCCTCCCTGCACGACTCTTTCCCCGACCCTCCACAGCACCGTGTTGGCCCACCTCATTCTCACACTTCACAGTCCCTTCCCAGCAAGGTCCGGAAAAGTCTACCCCCAGGTCTCTGAAGTGTCTTTTTCCTATCACACCCACGAGGTGCCCAAGTCCCCCCACCACTCTAGACCGGGTTCTTATCTTCCCTCCAACCCCACCTGCATGCAGCAATTTGAAGACAGAGACCCGCATTGGCCACCTCCTGTCCTCGGGGCCCAGGCATGAGAAAGGTACCAGTATGCTGACACCCACGCTTCCCCAGGAGGCCTGGGAGGTTGGGAGGCAGACAGAGAAGCTGAGGCCCAGGGTGACCACATGACAAGGCACTGGGAAGTAGAAGAGATACGAACCTGGCTGACCAGCTCCCTCTGCAGTGCCTGTAGCTGCTCCTGGGCATAGTGCGAGGCGCTTCTTTCCTGAGCCATGCGGGCACTCAGCTGTTCTACCTTGAGGAGAAGTTTCTTCTCCGACAGCTCCAGCTCCTCCACCCTTCAGGACCATAAGCAAGAAACACTCGCTCAGGGCGGGAACTGTGTAAACCTCACCACCACCCCAGTCATCTGACCTGAGAAATTCATCATAAGGCGCTTACATACATCATCAACTCAGGCTCTCTCTGTAGACCAGACTGGCCTCAAACTCAGTCATTCTTTTTCTACCTCTCAGTGCTTGGATGGCAAGAGTGAGCCACCATCCCAGTCATACATATCTTACTAGAAAGTTTCTGCTCTACCTCAGAGACATTACTTGCAGGGCTGGGAAGACGGCTCAGTTAGTAAGAGCACTTGTTTAATAAGCATGAAGACCTGAGTTCAAATCCCCAGCACCCACATAAAGGCTATGCCTATAACTCCAGCACTGCCGACAGAGACAGACAGACCTTCAGAGCTCACTGGACGGCCTACCTAGCCAAAATGTGAGCTTCCATTTCAATGAGTGGCCCTGTCTCAAGCAATAAAGTGGACAGTAATGGAGGAAGACATGCTCATGTCCTGTTTGGGCCTCTCCATATGTGCAGATGGGTATTGCATGGACATGCATACTATATACGGTGTGTATACACATACACAATGTCACTTGCAATGTCATTCAACCTTAAGTGTTTCTCAGCCCTAAGTTAGCAGCCCACATCCACAAAGACCATGAGACACTGAGTGGCAGTCAACCAGCCAAGAGCTTCTCTGCACTATCGGACTAATGCTCACACCTTAACCAGCCTCCAGGTAATAATCTTCACACGGGAGAAACCTGAGGGCCTGAGAGATGGGTTATTTCCCCAGGTCACACAGACTGTGGATTCCAGGCTGATTTTAACCTTAGTCATTTTTGCCTCACATTCTAGCTCCAAACTTATGGATGTCTTCTAAGGAAATGACTGGCAGTCAGAAGAAGGTTTCCATGATTTATTAAAAAAAAAATGTCTGTGTGAGACGCTGAGAACAGCCCAAGAGCCTGTCACAGGGAGAGGCTGAGTCACGCAGAGCTCTGTCTGCGTGACCAGCAGAGACTGTGCCTAGCTTGGAAGGGACAAACCCTGACTGCTTGACGACAAATAGAAGAGGTGACACAGCAGGATGATGGTGACACTTGCAGGGGATGTCAGGGCAATGCTCCCACCACAGGTGGACAAGAAGTTCACGTTGGCCTGAGATAGCCCCCCATCTCCCATTTCCGCACGTGCTTTCTCCTTCACCCAAGACCACCTGGTGACCTGTTCCGACTCAGTCCCAGATCCACAGAGAGGGGCAGGCTCTGCTTCCTGCCTCTGTCTTTGCCGCCATGGGAGCCTAACTGGGTTAATTTACCACCAAGGCCCTTAGATTTTCATCTGTCAGATAAAGATACAGACAGCTGCACTTTGCTCAAAGGATTTTGTCTAGATTAAAGAAATGGTGTCTTATAATTCAAAACACAACTAAGGGTTCCTCTCCTTGGGGAGGGTCCCCTACCCCACTTGAGTAAGACCCCTCGAGTGAATCAGTCAGGAGGCAGAACTGGCACCTTCTCACTGTTTCTGAGATGCGCCAAGAGCCGAAATGGAGAAAGTAAAGTCATTCTCTTCATTTGGGGGAGAAACCTGTGTCCCTTGCTCAGGAGACAAAGACAGTTTCTGACAGGAGCAAGAATAGATGGCCAATGCAGCAACCGATACAGTGCAGTTGGCTCCAGATCCTCCCAGACCCTGAGACCTGGAGGAAGGACATCACTCTTCACAGGCACAGAAGCCACAGGGTGGGTGAAGTCAGTCTGCGAGAGAAGATGGGTGCCGGAGCATCCCTCGGCCTCTCGCTCCTCAGAGGAGGCCTGAGTGGAGCTGACTATAGGAAGGAAAGCTGCAGAGGCACAGAGAACCACACATGCTGCAGCTCGGAGGTGGGCTGGGAGCCAAGGTGGGTACTCAACGGAGAACTGAGGGTCATACATCTAGGAGTCAGTCCCAAGGGTATCTGAAGTGGGTGAGACCCTACCAACAACTTGAGCTAGGCCTGAATCCTAACTTCCAGCCTCCAGAGCTGTTTATCAACTGAGCCAGGGCTCCTGCTGTTTGGGTTTTGTTTTGTTTTGGAAATACTATGTGAATGAAAATATACATATGTGTGGGGGCCAAAGACGGACACAGTGTGTCTTCCTCAACCACCCTCCAATTTTTTTTTTATTTATTTTGAGACAGGGCCTTTTACTGATCCGGAAATTCACTTGTTGTAGGCTGGTCAGTGAGCTCGGCTGAGTCCTCATCTCTGACTCACAACACGGTGGTTGGAGGTGTGCACCATCCCTGGCCTTTACTTCAAAGTAAAGGTGGGGGATTCAAACTCAGGTCCTAATGTTTGTACATCAGAACCTTTACAGACTGAGCCACCTCTTTAATCCCATCTCTGTAGGTTGTTTTTAAGTCACCAAGTTTCACGGTTGTATGCCTATAATCTTAGCACTCAGGACGAGTGAGAGGCAGGAAGGTCAAGAGTTCAAGGCCACCCATGGCTACTTAGCGAGTCTGAGGTCAGAATGGGCAATGAGAATTTCTACCTCCAATCCTACCACCACTACTGCCAAGAAAAGCTACCAAGTGTGTGCCATTTGCCACGGCAGGCACAGGAAACCCATATACCCAGGACCATGATATGGGCAAAGAGTGCTTTTCTCTGACTAAACTAATCACGTGAGGCTTATAAAGAGACTTGTAAAGAGTGCCACAGAGAACGCTGTGAATCCAGGAGGCCCCGCCATGAACACATGGGCCCACAGTGACCACAGACTGGACTTCTGGGCACCTGGAATCAAGTCCTACTGCCCTTAAGGATAGACAGGCACAGCTACACATCCCAGGCCTTGGTGTCTCTTTCATAATACAGAATAATCTCATCCTATTTTCCAGTTTTAAGGATTAGCCATGGAATACTTGCTGAGCAAAGAGGGCTGACTCAGAGCAAGCGTGTGACAAGCCCTGGTGTGACTTTGCTGGATTTCGGTCAGAAATGACTGCAAAACAGTTCAGTGAGCTAGGAGCAGGCTTTTTATTTTCCTTTCGATTTTTCTAACAAATTTGGCTGTGTTGTTTTTATATTTTATGCATTTCTTTTGGTTAACTAACTTCATTTTTTGAGACAAGATCTGACTCTGTAGCTCAGGCTAGCCCGTGACTTACAATGGTCCTCTTGCCCCAGGCTCCTAAGTGCTGGGATTCCTGGCATGAACCTCCACACCCAGCTCTGTATTATTTCCATAATAAAAATCTTTGGCATGTTATCACTTTTTGATTTCATTTTTTTATTTTATTTTATTTTTTAATTTTGGGGAGACCAGGTGACAACCTCAAGTGCCATTTCTCGGGCACCATTCACCTTGTTTTCAATGTATCTATTTTGTTGAGGGAGGAGCAGGGCACGTGACGAGGTCAGGTGACAATTTTGTGGGAGTTGATTCTGTCCTTCAACCATGTAGGTCCCAGGAACTGAACCCATATCATCAGGCTTGACAGTAAACACGCTAACCCACTGACCTATTTCACTGGCCCCGCAAGTTAGCTCCGTGGCTGCAGCAAGCCCAGTGTGCACTCTCAGACGCTCACTGCTTTCTAGTGGACCGTACCTACCAGGAAGACACCAGGAAGCCAGCTGGGTGTCTGAACTCTTAGTGGGCCATTCAGACCCTACTTCTGCTCTTCGTACCCCTGACCCTGTAGTTTATGCTTTCAGCCTCAGCTCCCCCATCTAGAGAAGGAGATAATAACACTCTGTACATCCCAGGACTCAAGGGACTCAAAGTGGAGTCAGACTGGAAGGAAGGCAGAGTGATCCCTTTTCCCCTTCAGCCCGACCACAGATCCTACCTCCCTATCCCCTGGTCCTCTCCTGAAAGATTTGCACCTCATCATCAAAGAGAACAGTGGATCTGGCCTCACCCTGGGCTCCAGCCTCAAAGGTGCCTCTGCCTAGGTGCCCTGCCTCACCCTGGGACCAAATCAATGAACAGATCTGCGGCACAGGCTAAAACCCGCTGTGAGCCAGAGAACTTGTGTTCCTTCCATTAATTCAGTGTTTTGCCACAGTGACAGGAAAAATAACTAACACGCAAGGTTTTGAGAAACTCTCAGGGATACCCCACCTCCCTTCCTGGCTACCATGAGAGGAACAGCAGCCTCCATGAGTTTCTCACCTTGTCATATACCTATAACAATAAAGCACGCTAACCATGGGAACCTCTAAGACAGCAGGCCAATCCTCCTCTTGAGAAGAATGGAGGGAGGGAGGGAGGAAACATAAATCATTGGGAGGGCTGGGGTATGACCTGGCAGCACAGTGTCACTCTAGGACATGCAAGACCCTAGCAGCCTGCAGCATCCATCCACAAAACCACCAAAGAAAGGGAAGACAGGAAGAGGAGGAGAGCGGAGTATAAGAGAGGAAAACAAGGGAAGGGATGGGAGAAAAAGGACAGGAGGGACCATTAGGAAAACGTAAGAAGATATGGTTTGGAAAAAAGACCTGATTCCAATGGCCACTCGGGGTCTGTGTTGGCTTCACCAGGCTACAGGGCCCACTCCAGAGGCCCAACAGAGAGAAACAACTGTTTGGTACCCTGTACCAAGATGATAGAGGAGCTGGGAGGTCAAACAGAGATGATAGACAGCTGGTTCAGCAACTCTGGAGCCACTCCTGGTCCTGAAGCTAGGGGACTACTTGGAGGGAACGTGACCAGAGTTTGGACCAAGCCATACAGCAGAAGTTGGGCCGAGAAAGAAGAGAGGCACACATCATCTGAGCACAATCACAAGAGAACAGAAGTAAGGAAAGATGTCTGTCTTTCCCCTTTCTCATCCACTGTCAGTGCTTCCCATTGGCCGAACCCAGTGGGTGGTGATCAGGCACAGAACAGGACCATGACAGGAGAAGTGAGGGCAAATGACCACCACCCGAGTCTGGTTCTGTACCTCCGGTGAGGCCAGGACCTCAGCTGGAGGCAGGAGTCAAAGGATCATGGTGTCAAGGGAATCCATCAATGTCCCCTTCCCCCTACACAAGCATGCTCACAAGGTTACACCTACCTGCTCCTCAGCCCTGACTCTGACATCACATGCTTGTCCACAATTGCCAACAGCTTCCGCTCCGAGGATTCCAGCTGCTCCCTGAGCAGCCCCGTGTCCAAGTCTGGGCTGCTGGCTGCTTCTAGAAGGCATCCCTGCTCCTGGTCACTCTCCTCCACATCTCGGAACACCCAGCACGTGTCGATCTTCACATCCACATTCATCACATCAAAGCCATCACTGCTGGGAGCTCTGATGACATAGTGGAAGCTTTTCTCGGTCTGTTCCTGGGCTGTCGGCTCCATCCTGGAAGCATTTCATTGGCCCAGGCTTAAGAAAAATGGAATGAGTCTGCAACATGGGTTTTCTGGAAATTTCGAGGTGGCTACCATGCCTTTGGATTGTCCGGGGAAATGTCCTTTGAGAAGAACAAGGACAAGTGGATTATTCATGAGCGGGTAGCTTGGGTTTCATCCGCACAAACATCATGCAATATGTACGAGCATCTCGTTTTACAAGTTGGTGTGCTAGAACACACCCAAGCTAGAATGTGGCTCAGACCAGTCACCTGGAATTAAATGCTTAGCAATGCACACAAAGAGGAAAAGGAAGGTTTCTAGGGAGTCCACATCAGTCACAGGTTCTCCAAGGCAAGCCAAGGCCATCCCCACCATAGTGGGGTCCGAGGCCGCTGTTTGTATATAGCACATACTTACCAAGGACCCACAGTCTGCCAGGCAAAGAAGATGGGAAATTAATGCCGCACTGAGTGGTCTCTCACACCTACCTAGTCCAGTTGTCCTGGTGACCCTAGGAGGTAGGCATCATCATGACCATTTTAGAGATGGTAAAATGGAGACCTCAGAAGGTGGAAGAGCTTGTCCAAGCCCTACAGATGGGAAGGAACAGCCAGGTCTGACTCCACACCCGAGAATGCGTGTGCTAGCCCGGGAGCTGTGAGATCAAGTATGGAGCGAAACTGGCTCTGGACAGCAGGCCAAGTCCCTGGGCGCTCAGGGCAGGGAAAGGGATCCAGAGGATGAAAAAGCAGGAATGGAAGGGAGCAGCAGGCAGGCACAGGCAGAGATCCCTGGAGTGGAGGCACACCTCAGGTCATAGCCAATAGGATAGGAGTGGCTGGCCACATGGCACATAGAAGAGGGCCATGCTCACATAGGTGCTTAGTGTTCTTGGGCCTCTCACTGTGAGCATAGGGTAGTCACAGTCATTAAGAGCCAAGCTCAGGAGGTGGCTGGTCCAATGTGGCATCAAAGGGCTTATAGAAGGGAAGCTCTGAGGCCGCCAGCCACACCAGAGGTGAGAACTAGGCAGAGAGGTGAAAGGACAGAAGTATGACAATCAGAGGTTTTGCTCCCCCAGGGAATAATGAGAGAGGTCTCCACTCAGGTTTCTTAGCACCTTTTCCTCCGAGCATTCGGGTGTGTTCCTCTCCGAAGTCGTGCCCCTTGGGACCCACAGGAAACCTTATTTTCCCCTTCCCACCTCTGCACATTGCTGCACATTCAATCCCTTGCCATTTCTCAGACAATTGCCTCTTGCCATAAAGATAGGCATTTATTTTAACTCTTTGTATAAATCCACTTAATGGAGCCAGGAGGTTGCCCAGCTAGTGGGTGAACTTGGGGTGAGTCATTTTTAGAAAGGAGCAGCCATGGTCTTGGGACTCAATGGGGTTTGGCTGGAAACCACATACCCATGTCTGGGCATCCTGCCTAGTGCCCCCTCTAGGTTGTTGAGGACATATCTCACACTGGCTTTACGCTTTCCAGCAATGAAGTGAGTGGTTCTCCTTTCTTTCTTTGCAAAGAGGCCTTCTGAGTTCTCAATAGTGGTTTTCTGGGGTTTGGGCAGGAGCAGGGGGGTGTGGAAAGAGCTGAAGCTGAGTGGGGCAGGCAGGCAGAACTAACAATGTGAACCACTGGCCTTAATGGACAGGAAGATCAACTCAAACTCTGGGTGCTGGGCCTGACTCCTTGGGTTTGAATCCTGCCTCGGGTATGAATCTGGACAAAGTACTGAGCATCTCATGAAAGGATCTCCGCTCACTGTGTAAGTACAGGCACCTGCGCAGTGGGGGAACACATGAGTGGATTCACACAGCCTGCTCAGAGGGCCCAGCACATCCTCAAGACTAAATACCGGCTGGATGGGATAGGTATAGCAATGCTGCCTGGACCACACTCTCAGCTGCCTGGGCTGTGACCAGCTTTGTGGCTTAGCTGCTGTAGGCTACTGGGCAAGTGGCCAGCACCTTGCAAAACGACACCATGAACAGTAAACAGTTCTTAACCCCACCATGGGGACGATTCCCCAAGTACTTGGCATGTGAGCCCCAGAAACACTGGCCACAAGATGCCACCTGCCATGGGAAGATGGCTGCTAGCTGAAGGCAGCAGAGACCAAGAGATGGAATCCCGAGAAATAGCCCTTCTTGCCCACAACAGACACAGAAGGGCTAGCTCTTCTTGGTGAATCACTAAGACTTAGGGGGAGAAGAAGGTGGGGCTGGGGAGGTTGAAAAGAGAAATAGCTGCCAGGTAGAGGGTTGGTACTGTGGCCCTGTTGTGTAAGGGCAGGGCCTAATGCCTTTGAAGACATGACTGAGAGATGGCCACAGAAAGGACACAGGTCATGACTGGGGCAACCATCTTAAAACCTCAGCCTTGAAGTGAAGGGAGAGGGAGGGAGAGGGGGCAGGATCAGCCTGGGAGTCCCCACTCCTTCTATCAGAGTAGGGCTCTGAATACATGGGCTGGGGTCTGCAGAAACCCCTTAGAGTTTTTTTTGACAATGTCATAGTGGAAGAAGGTACCAAAGTGCTTGCTTTGGGGTATCCTGCTCCATGATGGGAGTCCCTTAACAAGCTGAGATTAAATAAGAAAAATGAAAAAGCAACCTATTATGATGCTGGGAATGCTGGGGCAGGGGAACTCCTGCTGGCAACCTGGCTAGGGAATCCAAGGGAAACAGGAACCTTATAGACAAAGGGGAAGCAGGCTGCAACTCTCCAGGGAACAAGGCTTTGGTCTAGGGCCCTCAAGCGTGCCAGACCATCATAGCTCCCGCCCAGTCAGGGTAGGAAGCAACTGGGAGGACTTCAGGCTGGGTGCACTCCATGTAGAGCTGAGCAGGGACACAGGCCCTGCCTCCTACACAGCAGATGGGTAGGGGTGGGCTCCACACTGTGCTCAGCAGGGGCACTTGAGCAAAAACTTCCCTGTGACTAGCTAGAGATGCCAAGTGAGAGGAGCTGGTAGGACACAGGTCTTACAGCCTTAGGGACACCCTCTATTTTAAAGCCAGAGGGTGTCCTCAGTTTTCAGCTCAGCTGGCCACCTGGCCCCAGCCCAGGCTGCTCTGGGCCACAGGCCGCAAGAGTGGCATAATAGCCCTGACTCCTCGGCTTCTCTGTGCCTCTCCAAATTGCATGCCACTGGCTTAGAAGACCGGGGTACCGAAGAACCTTGTATTTGAAGACTTCACAGGGAGGGCTGTGGCCTCATCCTCCTAGTGGGTCTGGGAGGAGGGCCATGGAAAGATTCCACCTGCCTTCCTGTCCAAAAAATGTGGCATTGACTTTGGAGATTGACTCTGTAGCTCTGTTCCCCTGAAAACTGCACAAGTGTTAATCGGTAGCGAGAGGCCTGAGACTGTGTCTCCCTGGACCCAGGGCTGGAAAGAAGAGATGAGCATCTCTGGTGCCATGCAGCTCTTCAGTCCCCTGAGCACGATGGCTCTTAGCCAGGCTTGTTCCTAATGGGAACTTAGGCAGCAATACCTAAGGTAGTGACAAAGAATTCTGGGTCCTGGTAGAGACTGGGGCAGTTTGCACACCTGACTGTGTAAGCTGCCTTCTCTCGGGCATGAGTGGCCTCCTGGTGGTTGAAGGGGGTGGACACTGGCCCTGGCTGGACAGTGGGGATAACTCCTGGGAGGACCACCCCATGAGGGACTCAGATGCTTGCTCCTGCCAGCCACTGGTGGGATGTCAGAGGTCTTGTGGACTGATGTAGGTCCACCTGTCCATTTGTGGTCACAGAAGCTCTTCCATGAGGCATGGCCTGGGATCTGTACGGTGTGTTCCTTAGAGTCACAAGAACGCAATTTGTCTGCAGCATGGATATGCCTGAGCTGGGTGTGCCCAGATGGGTCTGACTGCAGAGTTAAGGCCACCATCACATAAGGTGCTGAGTGAAAAAGTGAAGCAGACAAGAAGGCTGCCCTCTCCCTCACAGTAAGTATGGACAGGAGGTATAAGGACCAAACTCCAATACAGCCTGTGGGGATTCTAGACAGATATTTGCAGGGACACAGTGGCCAACTTCTCCATGACTCTCTGGGATGCCCAGAATGCCTGACTACAGAAGTCAGGTGAGTAGTGCACCTCACATCTCCTACCAGGGAAAACAGGAATGTTCTCCATTTTCCTGACTGGTACCCATGTTCCTGCCACTCAATGACTGGGATATCTCTGTTGGCAAAGATAGGTTCCTTGGAGTTTAATTAAGCCACTGAGTAAGTCCCAGAGGCTGGGCTTGTGGGTCGTAGGTGTTTGGGGATTCAGATTTCAGCAAAGGATCAACACTTCTGAGCCGTCCTGGTGTGTTTACTTCCAGCTTCAGATTTCACGCCTGTTGGAACGACCTCCTGTCTGGACAGCCCCTCTACACAGAGCACGGTCCTCGCTTCTCTGTCTTTGGATATGGCTTCCCTATAAGGTCAGGCCCCTGCTCCATAGTCCCCTCAACGGGCCTGATCTGAGCTCCAGTCATTTCTGTTTGCTTCCAGGAAATCATGGTGCCACCTACTTGGTCCAACACAGCCCGCTGCCACCATGCCACGTCTAAACTCATCGCAGGCTCCCCACACAGACTCACCACCGTGTACCTCTTCCACTCTGTCAGTCTGATGGCTAACATTCTCCGTGCCGCGAGTTTGGGAGAATATAGCCACATAGGCAGATACCTTTTGGAGGTGACCCACCCCACCTGCCCTAGATTGACAGGAGCATCTCCAAGTTACTTCTCAGGTAATTTCCTCTGGAAGTCGACTTGCAGCACCCAGTTTCCAGTGAACCCAGGGTGTGCCACCCCCATCTTATCCACTGTGCCCTGGGAAGGCTCCAACATCTGAGGAGATGACTACTCTCTACCAAGGATCCTGGGCAGTGAAGGCTCTATGGTAGAAGGGTACCTCTGGCCTCAGCTCTATGGTATTTCCTCTATGGTAGAAGGGTACCTCTGGCCTCAGCTCTATGGTATTTTCTCTATGGTAGAAGGGTACCTCTGACCTCAGCTCTATGGTATTTCCTCTATGGCAGAAGGGTACCTCTGGCCTCAGCTCTATGGTATTTTCTCTATGGTAGAAGGGTACCTCTGGCCTCAGATCTCTGAGTTCAGAGGCTCCGGGCTCTGCTCTAACAGCCTGAGCTCCTTTTTAGGATACTGCTACAAACTATAACAGGTAGCTTGGGCCTGCTCTCTCAATCCTCACTCCCCCCCCCCCGTTCTGAGGCAAGGCCATGCTCTGGGACTTCTGCGGTGTCACACCTATAAGAGTGTTGGAGCCTTCAGTTTTCCTCAGAAATCTACAATCCATGGGGCTCCCACATTGGCAACTCCAACTCTCTCTTGCTGGCCACCAGCTACAAGTTCAGCTGTGCATGGAGCCAAAGGTTTGGTTGGTTGCGCTGGCAGAAAGACTTCAGAAGAGCACACTCAGTCCATGGAGGTTTATGTACATAGGGCAGAGGGGGTGTCTGTATCCATCGAGGCACATATAGCACCTTCAGGGAGGCACACAGCACAGGGACTGGCCTTGTGCCTATCCCCTGAGGCAGCAGCTCTCATGCCCTGGGTTTCCGCTAATTGCACTTAGATTCTTGCCATCCAGATCCTTTGTCCCCGGCTCTTGAAGCTGCCACAGTGGAGACACTGGGGAGGCTCCCCATTGTCCCACAGAGTTCCACAGCAGAGGTCGGCCAGGTCCCCAGGCCTCCCCTTTAAGTGACTGTCAAATGTGCATGAGTTCTGGGTTCAGGCTCCGGACTTCGAATAACTTGTTGCACTGTTGGATTTTGGTCTGAGTGAGGATGGGGCACCACGGGGACTCAGGTGATTCCGAAAGCTCTTTGTCTAGCCTGTAAGAGTAAGGAATAATTTGAAGTGAAACAAAAATCAAGGGTTAAGAAGATTGGAGGGGACCCTAGATTATCTTCAAGCCCCTGTCATCCTGACCTCTCTTGATAGCTGCCCAGAGCAGGGTTTGGATAGCCCCAGCCCCAGGGCTCCATCACTGGGGCATGGTGTGAACTGTCTCCCACACCTCAGGCCAGCCCTTCATTCTTTCTACACACAATGACCAGTCACTACGTGTCTGGCCATATCCCAGGCACTGGGACATAGAAGATACCCAATCTAAGTCCTTGTGGGCTAGTGTCAGAGTCAGGGACATCCCGAAGGACGTTTGGTGGACCATTTAGGGATCAAGTGGGCTTCAAGAGCACCCTGGAGTTCAAGAACCCCCAGCTTAGGTTGGTTTTAAGGTCAAGACACCAAAATTTAGAGGTTCTGGCAGATACCAGCCCAAGGATGAGCACTCAGCACCTAGAGAATGTGGAACAGCTGAGGTCCCAAAGCAAGAACTCTGATTAAGAGCTAGGTGCTTGGGTACAAGGGGACAACAGCTAGGGCAGGACCAGATTCTAGGAAGCCTTCATTCTTGGGGGTCTCTGAATATAATTGGCCATCATAACTGGGCATGCAGGTTGAGATACAGAGACGAGGAGCAGGGTACTAGGGCACTGCTGGCTCCTGGACACTGCAGTCATATCAGGATCTGGCATCATGAGCCATGGGCCCATCAACCTGCTGCTCTTTGGCCCTAGAAGGTCACCTGCTTTGGACAAGACAGGAGATGTGCACATGGCAACAGAGCAGGAACTAAGCCAGGCTGGAGAAAGCTTTGGGAATGGGACATAAACATCTCTGTGGATGAAATGCCACGGGGCCTGTCTGTCTCAATAAGTCCCATCATGTGATCCTATAGCAAGACCCAAGGGACCCAGGACCACACAGCCCCAGAGGAGCTGAAGTGGAAGACCTCAGAACAAGGTTGCCTTCCAGGCACCTCATCTCCCAGGGGAGCCAACCTCCTCTCTCCATCAGCTTTGCATCAGTCAACGGAAAGTAAAAGATACACACCCGAGTTCTCGGCGCATGGGAGTCATCAAGGCCACAGAATGAATGCTAGTGAGAAAAACAAAAAAAGGAACAAAAACTATAACATAAGACCAAAAGAAAACGAGGAAAAGAAGAGAAAAGAAAAAAAAGATGTGAGAGATGTGGTATGGAATTCAGTGACAGTATCTTACAAGAACACTAGGGGGCAGCAGAGAGACGGACGGAGGGAAGCCGACTGCAAGAGCCAAGCTCCCTCCAGCCCCCTCCGGCCTTATGGGCTGGGCGGGTTATCCCTACACATTTATCAGGTGTCCCACATCTATGCCATGCGCAGATACTTTGAGAGATAAAGGTAAGGCTGCACGGGGCAACACAAGGGAAGGGTCCACCCAAAGTCATGGCTATGCTTCACCAGCATATGTTATGGTGGGCAGCAACAAGAGAAGTAGGCAGGCTGACCTGCAGACAAGTGACCCTTCCCTACGCTGTCCATTCCAAGTGATTTGTTTATATCTAAAACATTGCGTGCCTTTTCACCAGTCAACTTAAGGAAAACACTGCGGGGAAAATAACCTTACAAAAATCTCTTAATCTACTCGGGGACTTGCCCTGTTCAAACAGAATCACCAGTCTTCAGAGGAAACATATCTGTCTTTCATCTGAGAATATTAAAAAGTAACCCCACCAAACAAGGTCATAGTTTCCTAAATTGATTGTAGTGAAAAGTAAAAATCCAACTAATGGCCACTGCTTCTGTTGAATCTCTAGGATCAAGAACTAAAAGGGGTCGCTGTAATCCTGGAGCCCTTCATGTTCTCTACATGGGGAAACTGAGGCTCAGGAGGAGGAGGGCTTGGTGAGACCACCCAATGGACTGTGAGTAAGAGTCTGGTCATGCAAGGAGGATCATCAGTAAGCCACAGTTGATGGGATCAGTTTCCCATGATCACTGGCAAGAAAGACTGGGAGGACCTACAGGTGAGTTAGGCCTGGCAGGCACCCCAGTCATGTGGCTAGCCAGTAATCCAGTAGTCACGTCAATCTCTTCTTCTGCATACTTGACCTGTGTTATACCCTCCTGGGAAGATGGAGGCAGAACATCCACAAATCAGCTCTGAGAAAATCTGAGAGACCAGAAAAACAATCCAAGCAACAACCCAGTGGCTTCCCCATGGACGCATAGCCAGTGCACCTGACCAGCTTGAGTTTTGACAATATTATACATTATACATGTATGTATATGTATGTTTGTGTGCATGTGGGCTCACATGTGTGCAAGTGTGCATGCACGTTATGTAGGGCAGAGGACAACCTCAAGTTTCATTCCTTAGGCACTGTCATCTTTAGTCTTTTGAGCCAGGATATCTCACTGGCCTAGAACTCATCAGCGAGGCCGAACTATCTGATGGTAAGCCCCAGGACAGCCTGCCTGTCTCCACCTCCACAGCACTGGGTTTATACTGCACCGCCACACCTAGCTGGCTTCTGATGTGAGTTATGGGGACCAAACACCGGTCCTCACATTTGCAAAGCAAGCACTTTACTGTCTGAGCCATCTCCCAAGCCCCCACTTTTTGCATTTGAATTGGCAACAGCCCCTGTGACCATGTTTGTGCCAGTTGTTGTCATATTGGGCTGGGACCCTCAAGGTGTCTGTGAATGGAAAAACAGGCAGAGCTCACCGCTCCCACCCTGTGCCTCTAATGGATTCCTTGCTATCTCCCAGGGAGGAAAAGGGCCTCAATCTCAGAGCAGTAAGAAGACTCCCATATAAGGTGCCAGAATCTCAGGTTGTCCTGAGCCCAGTCATGGAGACAAAGTGTTCTCCATTGATTCAACCTGGCATTCCCCCTTAGGATTTCCCAACAGTCCTAGAGGGTTGAGGAGGGCTGGGCACATGGCCGATGGAAACTCTAGGATCTAGGACAGCCACCCAAAGGGTTCCCCAGTCAGGGGAGAACCCAGCCACTGCCTAGACACAGACTTCTGATGCCCCCTGCAGACACAGCCAGCTATGCACCCAGGAACGCCATACAGGGTGAGATTGGTGATTGCCCTATTTGAATTTACCTTCCCAGCGAGATAGGAGAGAATACGCCTATCCCATATGGAGTCTCAAGGGTGTTCTTTCTCTCCCCTCTCTCCCATATGTGCTATCTGACAGTCACCAGGAAGGCTGTCCCACTTATGAAGAGCCCCAAACTCTGTTGTCCACTGACTTCCAGCGACTTGTCCCAGTTTTGTCCCTGGGGAGTCACGTTCCTTTCTCACAAGCTGGCCTGGGATGTTTCCACCCAGAAGTGGCCTTTCTCTTTCTTTCTGGGCTTCTACATACTCCCCTTTAGGATCCAGATAGAGTTGTCTACTCAGGCAGATTAGCCTCCCCCCACCCTGCCAAAACCAGGCTGAGTCAGAAGAGTGTCCTCACCACCCCACAGAGGTAAGGTTGGCCTTACTTCCCTGCTCTGTGACATAAGCTATTCTCCCTGAATTTGTCTGAGACCATTCCATTCTCTGCCTTGGAAGAAGAGATAAGTGAAATTCCATCCCTGTCCTCAAAGGATGCACAGTTAGCAGGTATCATCACAGGAAGTAACAACAGTCTCAGTAAAGCCACCTTGCCTGTGTGATCCTGAAGTAGTCTCTCGAGGTCTGCCCAAGGCAGCAGCACTGGGTAACTGCCAGCAACCACAGACATGCTGGCTGTCTCTTCTGCGATGGTTACCACTGATTACCAACTTGATAGACTCCAGAATCACCTGGGAACCACACACCTCTAAGCACATAAACAGGATTTTCTTTCTTTCTTTCTTTCTTTCTTTCTTTCTTTCTTTCTTTCTTTCTTTCTTCTTTTTTGGGGGGATTTCAAAACAGGGTTTTTCTGTGTAGCTTTGGAGCCTGTCCTGGAACTCACTCTATAGACCAGACTAGCCTTGAACTCACAGAACTCCTCCTGCCTCTGCCTCTGCCTCCTGAATGCTGGAATTAAAGGCGTGCACCACCACCGCCCAGCAAGAAATTTTCTAGAGTGGGTTAACTGAAGTTGACAGACCTAACCTATACATAGAGGATACCATTCCATGGACTGGAGTTTCAGATTGAATAAAAAGGGGGAAAGTAAGGGCTGGAGAGATGGGAAAAGAGCTTGCCCAAGCATGAGGGCTGAAGTTCAGAGCCCCAACACCTACATAGAAGCCAGACTGGTATGGCAGTCAGCCTGGAATCCTAGTGCAAGGGAGGAAGGGTCAGAGTATCCCCAGTGCAAGCTGGCTAGCTACACTGGTCAGAATTGGTGAGCCCCATGTCCAACAAGAGACTGCCTCAGTACCTAAGGCTGGCTGTCACAGACCGACAAAGACACCTGACATCAACTCTGGCCTCCATGGTTATGTGAACAAACATGTACCTGCACCTGCCCGTGCACTACACATGTGAGCATGCCAACATGCACACACACACACACATGAGCATGCATGCACCCACACATGTACCCACACATGTCAGCACAATACACACACATGTGAGCATGCACACACACATATGTGATCATGTATACACACACAGGAGGAAATAACCTGAGCATCAGCTTTTATTTCTCTTTGCTTCCTCATGGCAGGCAGCTGCCTCACCTTCCCAGCCATGATGAGCTGTATCCCCTTGACCTGTGAGCACGGATAAGCCCCTCCCCCTTGAAGCTGCTTTCATCGGGTATTTGATGAGCGCAATGAGGGAAAATAACCAATATGCCTTCTTTCTTGGGACCGAGGGGCATTATCCTTGTCCACCTTGGCCTTGATCATATCACCCCAAACTAGTCCTAAGCCCACAGGGACCCACGCGCTGAGCCAGCCTTCCTGGCTTCCTGCAGAGGAGCATCACGGAGAGTGAGCGAATCCATGGAGGTGAGTGACAGTTGTTTCTGAGGCATGAGAGCTTCATCACAGTTTAACCTGATTCCTTTCTCTCTAAGATCACCTGCAGCAGAGGGATTGGGGGGTGGGTTGTAGAACACACACAAGCACACAAATATGAACTCACATGCACACACACACACACACACACACATACACACACACACAAAGGGGAGGCAGCTCCAGTTATTACAGTCACTGAGGAGGCAGCATCTTTGCCTGAGAGCCTGTGGGGGTCCTGGATTTCTTGGAGAGATTTGGGGGAACAGGAAGCCTGAGATTTAAACCCCAAACTGGCAGATAGATACCAGCCTGTATCTCAGGCCTGAAGTCTCGGCACTCCTAGCCACCTACCTTTTCCTCCAGCTCCTTCAGCTGGCGCCTCTGCAGTTCCAACTTGCCCTCCATCTCCCGGATTTTCTAAAACACATCAAGCCATGCGTCAGAAAAAGACTGCCAAGTCCCAAACCTTACCTTTATCTTTTATGGTGGTCTAGCATAGAAGCTGTGAAGGATGGACACACAGACAGTCAGCCCCCAGAGGAACACTCTCTTTTTTTTTTAGATTTATTTATTTATTTATTATGTATACAGCATTCTACCTGCATGTATGCCTGCAGACCAGAAGAGGGCACCAGATTTCATCATAAATGGTTGTGAGCCACCATGCGGTTGCTGGGAATTGAACTCAGGACCTCTGGAAGAGCAGCCAGTGCTCTTAACCTGTGAGCCATTTCTCCAGCCCCCGAACACTCTCTTTTGAGTTATTACAGAGGAATAGGTTTCACCTGCTCATGAAGCCCAAGGCTCATGTCTAGTGTAGACAGTATACACTTATATGATGAAATCTGGCCATGGCACCTAAGCTCCCAGCAGGACAACAATTATCATGGATTACAGTGGCCTTAATCACTCATATGTCTAATATACAGGAATCTAGGCCTGGGGAGCGCAGAAAGGGGAAGGGCAGAGAGATAGGGCTGGTGGCCGCCATGCTGTGTGGTGACGCCATGAGGTGGGTGGGGACTCTGCACTATCGACAGCTTCCCTACAAATCCCTGTGCAGCCCATCTCTACTGCTTCCCCTTCCTCAGCTAGCATCAGGGTTCTGGAACCTTCTTTTCTCTGCTTAGCATCATGTAAGTCTCACAGATGCTGAGGTCCTCCAAGAAGTAACCAGTCAGGTTCCTAGGCTGATTCTCGAGCTCTTGGCCATCCCAAACCCAGCAGCAGAGAGATATTGAGCCAGGTGGTCCCTGGGCATCAGGACGCAGTATAGGGAATGTTGGAGGAAGATGAGAGAAATGCCTTTGTTTTGTGTGCACATTTCAGCCAACGGAGAGAACAAGTTTGCCATCTATACAGCATCCAAGTGCCTCATGCTTCCCCAGCCACCATGGAGGGAGTGCCTTCCACCCTGTGACAGGCATCCATGAGAAAATATGTTGTGCCTACAGAACTTCACCTGCCAGTAGCTCTCCACCCAGCATCCGGGGTACCTGCTGCCCATCAAGTACCAGTGGGTCATCAGTGGCCCAGTGTATACTGGAGGCATAGATGAGGAAATGACACTGTGGGGGCCACCGCCAGTACCTGCTGGGCCTGCTGGAGCAGCTCCATTCGCTCCCGCAGGATCTGACTGTCGAACTCCCGGCTCTGACGCAGGAGCTGTCTGCGCACCTTCTCTACAGCTGCCTGCAGGTCCTCGCGCTGGCTGGCACTCAATGCCTCACTGGCTCTTCTCCCTGGCTCCTGCTGCAGCGCATTGTACAAGGTGGCCTCCAGGTCCTGGATTTTCTGCATGGCCCAAACCACAGACAGTTTAGGTTACAAAAAGGTAGACAATCATCACAGTATCAGGAGAGCGATGCTGCTGGAGTCCACGCTAGGAAGAGAGTGTCATCATGCAGGGACCAGGGGAGCAGCAAGTGTGTGCCTTGGCCAGAGGGACCTTCCCATACTGTCCCTTGTGATGCTTACTGCTCAGTGGCTCTCAACTTTTCTAATGCTGCAACCCTGTAATACAGTTCTTCGTGCTGTGGTGACCCCCAACCATAAAATTATTTTCACTGCTACTTCATAACTAATTTTGCTGCTGTTGTGAGGCATACTGTAAATAGTTTTGGAGCTAGAGGTTTGTCAAAGGGGTTATGACCCACAGGCTGAGTTCAGGGTTTGAATTCTTTGGGAAGTAACAGCAGATCCCCTGCTGAAAACTCAACAGAGACCTTATCATAGTGCCCAGGGGGGAAGGAAAAAACTATCTTTCTCCTGCTTCCACAAACCCCTTCACCCCTTGTTAAGAAACACCATAACCGTGTAAAGGAACCCATTCTACTATGAGGCAGAGCAGCACAGAGGACTCTACCAGCCCCGCCCCCTACAGCATTGTTCTGACTTCCTAGACAGATCCTACCTAGCCCTGCTGGGTCCTGGTGATTTAGCCACAGACATTATCACCTTCTCTCCAGGTCTTGGCCCTGCGAAAGTGGAAGGCAGAGCAGTGGGATTCCATATGGCCTTTGTCTGGGCTCCACGTGGGACAGGAACTCCTCTGACTTCTGGTTCACACCTCTCCATTCAGCAACCCTCTGGTTGCTGGCTTCCAGACTGGCCCCCACCACCAAACCTGGATGCTACTGTGGGCCTATCTCACCTACTTGTCACTCCGCACCACGACAAAGGGAGACAGGCATGCACCAAGTGCCTTCCCTTCCCCAGCCTGGATGCAGGAGGTAAGCAGTTCACTGACCAGGCTCAACGTGAACCTGGTACCTTGTGAGAATTGTCTCGAATCTCACAAGACTGAAATCCCTCTGGGTGCATGCTGCCCACTCGCAGCCTGTTGCACTTTTCAGGGATGAATGGGTCTTTTACAGGGACCAGGATCATCAAGGTAGGAATATCTTCCAAGAGCCAGCATGCCCGAAGTCCTGAGCCTGCCTGCACATGGTCATCAGAAGATGACTGGGCACCAGCTGTTCTACGAGAGGCCCCAGTGAGCCACAGTGCTTGGAAATGGCTGGCCTCCTCCCCTCTCAGCACCACAGCTGCCCTTTGGCACAGTGTGACCCAGGGAGTTCTTTTTTTTTTTTTTTTTTTGGTTTTTCGAGACAGAGTTTCTCTGTAGCTAGTTCCTGGAACTAGCTCTTGGAGACCAGGCTGGCCTCAAACTCACAGAGATCAGCCTGCCTCTGCCTCCCGAGTGCTGGGATTAAAGGCGTGCGCCACCACCGCCCGGCTCCAGGGAGTTCTTTAGGATCAGGACCCTCAGCTTTCCACCTACTGTACCTCCCCTTGGGGGCATCTAAGTCCTTGCAGCATCTCTGAGGAGTGTCCTTTAGAGCTGCTAAGCATGCTTGAAAGGCAATGCTGGACAGTGCGGGTGTGATCTCCATGGCTGTTTACAAGGACCAAAGCTGGATGAGGTTGAAGGAAAATCGAAATGGAGACATGGGCAGATGAGCCAGAGCACAGGACAGAGTGTGCTCGCTCAGCCATTGCCCTCCATGCTGGCGTCAGCCACATCACATGACAAGAGACAGGCGTGAAAGGGGAAGATGCTGCTCGATGGTGAGTGTTGACCTCGATTTGTGAAGAAGCACTGGGGGACCAGAGAATCCCATCTCTGGGTGTCTATGGCAGCATTTCCAGAGATGCGATCCTGAAGGTCTGACCTCATCAATGGGTTAATTCCCTGGATGGGTCCTAATATGATGGCATTACTGAGAGGTGGTGGCAGGGAGGAGGTGGGACTGGGCTAGAGGAAGTGACTAGGGGTGGGTTCTTCCAGATATATCTTGCCTTGGCCCTTCCCTATGGCTCCTTTCTCTGCTTCCTGCTCCTATGATATGAACTGTTCTGATTCGACACCTTTGAAATCATAAGCCAAAGGAAATCCTTCCTCTTAAATTCTCAGGTCTTCCATCTCTCTGATGCGAAAAGCCACTAACACAGCTATGTCTTGTCAGATTCATTATTGCAGGAGCTGCCTCTGAGCAACCACAGGGAGGTGGGCTAGCCTCTGCCTCCATGTTTCCAGGGAGGTGGGCTAGCCTCTGCCTCCATGTTTCTTTATCTGCCCTGCATGTCTTAATGGAAATCTGGGCAAAGGTTCACTTGAGCTCCATCAAGGACACTAGCTGCTTCCTACACAGAGTGGCACTGTCTCTCCCTCCACCATGGGGACATCTTGGCAATGTCCACAACCTCATGTGATACCCCCACCCACAAGGAAGAACAGCTCTTAGTGCCAGGGACTTGGGGCTTTGAGTGTAAGGTCATCTGAACCTGAACCTCAAACTTCAGGATGCCCAGACTCTTGAGAACCACACAATGTTTCAAGAACTTGAAAACACTCCCCACTTGCTCTGGGGTATCTGTCCACAGCTCACCACCTCACCTCTCTGGTCTTTCAGGACCATCTCCTTTTCCTACTTAGGAAAACTGCTTTGGGATTTTTCTTTTGACTGGTTTGGGATTCACTACATAGTGGAGGATGATACTGAACTCCTGATCCTCCTGCCTCCACCTGTATGCTGGGATTACCAGCAGGTGCCACCACACCTGGCTTACTCCATACTCGGGATTGAATGAGCTTCATGTATGCTAGGCGAGTGTGCGACCAACTGAGCTATATCACCAGCCCCTTTGGAACTTTAAGGATAAATAAACATCTATGAATCAAAAAGCATATACAAAAGCCTTTACTCATTCAGCTCAAATGACTGCTAGTTTAGTAAACTAGTCAAAAAAAAACAAACCACACACAACAACAACAACAAGGTCACCAACTCTTTGTAAAACCCATGGCTCCTCTGGAACACCTGACTGATTGCTGGCCATTCTAGTCATGTGTGCAGAGGGCACAGCACTGTACCCTGAACCTGGCGTGCTGCCTGTAGGAAGCAGCCTCTAAGGCCGAGAGGAGAAATCCAAAGTGTCAAACCCACTTCTGGTCCTACCAGGTAGGCCTGGTCGAGGGCTTCCTTCCTGTAGTCCAATTCCTGCTCCAGGTAGCCCTTCTGCCTGCTGAACAAGTCCTGGAAGAGAGGAGCATCATTAGGAGCCTGGCCAGAGCAAGTCAGCTGCAGGGAGGCTGAGTCTACCCACTAGCGATTCAGGGCTGGAGGGCGGGGAGGCCTTGACTGCCCTGTGTGAACTCCCTGCAGAGCCCTCGCTGCCCTCAGCTGCCCGGACTATCCAGGAGAACCCTGATCAGGATGACCCTCACTCCAGTTCCCTCTCCTCGTGGGTGACTGGTAACAGTCCCGAGTCCCTGTGCTATGGCCTGGGACCGTGAAGATTGTCTTAACAGTTCTCAGGTGCAGTTCATCCTCTGCCCAGGCCGTGCTCCCTCCTCCCATGGATCTTACTGTTATACATTCCCGAAGCCCTCTGGTTCCCTCTACATGGACCTCATCTGAGCAGACTGCATGTCCCATTCTACACCCATGAGGGCTTAGAGCCACAACTCACATTACAGCCCCTGTATTTTATAGATGAGGAAACAGAAGGCCAAGGGGACTAGTGCCTTGTCCAAGGTGCCACTGATGACAGGGATGACCAGAAACCCAGGTTCTGAGGTGTGCCCAGGACTCTCTGGACACCACGTCCTGCTTTGGCTCTGTATGACAGCCCCTCCTTTACTGAGCTCTCAAGAGAACTTGAAATGCACACTGGTATTAGATGGCTTCAGAGCCAGGACTTCTAGAGTGGTTTCTCTTACCTCTCTGGGTTGAGGATAATGTCTCCCACAAGTAGGGCTGCTCATGGGCATAGCACCCCTCATGGCCACAATCCAGTCAGGTCTGCATTAAAGAACCCAGTACATAACCAGGGAAGACAAACTCCAGGTCCCCAAGCTATCCTGTAAAGACTCCAGCTGTGTGTGTGTCTGCCAAGGCCCAGTGACCTGTGTATCATGCTGTGTCTCTAAACTTCTCAAGCTGCAGTCATGTGACCCAAGGGCCTGTGAGTCCAGGATTGGGGCACAGAATCAGAAATAAGTGTTAACTTGAAAACTGGATGAGTAAGAAAGGAAGAGAATGGAGACGGCTCAGAGGACCCACAGGGCTGAAGGGAGAGAATGGAGAGGGCTCAGAGGACCCACAGGGGCTGAAGGAAGAGAATGGAGAGGGCTCAGAGGACCCACAGGGGCTGAAGGGAGAGAATGGAGACGGCTCAGAGGACCCACAGGGGCTGAAGGAAGAGAATGGAGAGGGCTCAGAGGATCCACAAGGCTAAAGGAAGAGAATGGAGACAGCTCAGAGGACCCACAGGGCTGAAGGGAGAGAATGGAGAGGGCTCAGAGGACCCACAGGGGCTGAAGGGAGAGAATGGAGAGGGCTCAGAGGACCCACAGGGGCTGAAGGAAGAGAATGGAGACAGCTCAGAGGACCCACAAGGGCTGAAGGGAGAGAATGGAGATGGCTCAGAGGAACCACAAGGGCTGAAGACCTACAACGGAGCTGAGCCTCCCACAAAGCCAAACACCTTAGCCCTCCATCCTGCCCCCTGGCTCAGGTGATGGAATCTTTTACCTTCTCCTTCTCCAGGTCCATCATCTTCTGGGTGAGGGCTGCCTCTGTTCCCTCTATCTGCTTCAGCCACTAGAAAACAGCAGGACAGGAGGACATAGGCAAGCGATCAGGGACACGGAATGGGGGAGACAGGGGATCAGAGGGACTGGGCCTTGTAACCCAGTATTTGTATACGGGTATTTGCTCAGGATGAGGAATGATGCACATTCAAAGGGCTGTGTGTGTGCATGGCTGTGGCTGTGTGTGTGCCATCAGGGATGTTTAAGTAGGTGCATGGGTGGACAGGACCTGGAAGGCCTGTGTGCCATCCATGTGACCCCCACCGACCCTCTCATGCCCATCCCAGGGGAAGGCAGCAACTCTACTATTTTTTCAGGTGAAGACATGAAGGCTGCATTAAGTCTTTGTCCAAAGTCACACAGCAGTGGACTAGGGGGTACACTACCCAGCTTGCAAGACAGGGAAACCACTCCCATGATACGTCCCAGGCGTGCTGTGAGAGCGAGATGCAGAAGGAGCTGGATACATGCATGTAGGGTGGAGAAACAAGGGCGTGAAAGTAGACAAGAGCCAGAAGGACCCTCAGAAATGCCAGTGACCACATGAGGCACATGCCTGATGGCTGCCATATGACCTGTCTTAGTTCTGGGCAGATGCTGGTACACAGTGTGTCCTTGTCACTAGGCTAACTTTGGGGTTGGGTGGGGGTGTCAAAGGTACCCCGGAGTATTCAGGTTTCACTGATTTGAACCTGAGTATGAATTATGACTTTGACCTTCTAGCTGTGATGCCCTGCAGTCTGGCCTGGTGACGCTGTACCTCTTTCCAGACTGAGGATTCCCGTGGCTTCCCGGCACTCACTGGTTTCTTTCTCCTCCAGCCACAGCTCTGAGGTCCAACTTAACCACCCTGAACTGTTGCTGCCCTAGAGCCCTGCCTTGCCCTTCAGTCGCTACCTAAGCCCTGGAGAGCCTCGCCCCGTCCAGACACTCCATGCTGTGTTTTGTGCTCTTTTCCTGTTTTTCAGACCCACCACACTCCCTCCCCATGTTCATCGCCCAGGCCAGAGCCCCACCCAGTACCTTGTCCATGACTGACTCTGCTGGGCCCCCCAGCCCTTCCTGCCTGCACATCCTTGGGGAGCTTTTCTCTTCCTGTTCAGAACCCGCCACACGTCCTCTAGTTCTGACAACACAGACAAAGCCAACACAGCATGGCCCCCACTGAGGATCATTGTGGTCACTCAATAGGCTCTGCTGCCCCTCAAAACTTGAGCTGTCCAGGGTGGGCGGCACACACCTGTAATCCCAGCACTGAGAAGGCAGAGGCAGGCAGATATCTATGATTTTGAGGCCAACTTGGTCTACACGTGGGTTCTAGGCCAGATAGGACTTACGGTGAGGTGCTGGTTCTCCATCCCCACCCAGTGCCCCCTCACAAAAGCCACTTGGCTCCAGAATGAGTCATCTTTCACCTCAGGGCCTTGGCACATGCCGCTCAGACATCAGCATCTCCATCCTCAACATCAGACTCAGGCCTTCGCCTAGCCAGCATCCACCCAGCTCACCAATCTCAAGCTAGCTCTACCCTCTCCTCCAGGAAGCCCATGCTGCTTCCTGAGGCCACAGGTTCATCTTGTCCTGGTGCACACAGTAGGTTATAAATAAATGGCTGTGGGGTGGAGGAGGCCCGGCATGGATGTAGGTGGAAGGGGAGAGAGAGGTGTGAAAGCTATGGTCAGAGATTCCTCCCACAACACCAAAGTCAGCGTGGCCCTGAGCAGTCCCGTGGGGCCAGCGGCAGACAGATGCCAAGCAGCTCCTCCTCACACAGCTTGTGTAGCTTCTTGTGAGAAGGATAAATGTTTCTTTTGAGGGATTTAGAATGCTGTGCTTTTAATAGCCTGATGTGAGCACGAAATACAGTTTTGAAAGCGGTCCTAGGGGCACTTTTCAGTCTTGAACAACACATGCCCTTTTCAGGACCGTGGACAGTAACAGGGCAGGCTCAGAGAGCTGGAGTTTCTGTTTGCAAAACTCACACTCCCTTGGGGAGACTGCTCCGGGTGGACAGGAAGGAGGAGAGCCTGGCCACTGGGGATGCTCCAGATACTGGATGTCTTATGAGCATATACAAAAACCCTCTCTCTACATCCCATGCCAGGGATCATTATCTGCAGAGCCTGGTGGGGGGGGCTCTGCAGCTGGGGGCTATGCGCCCCTCTCTCTATATTGACTACGGGCCAACTCAAAAGCTTTGCTGTGGCTGAAGGTCTAGTTAGGTCTTGTCCTCTGACCCATGGCTCACTGAGAGAATATAACATAGTGGGATTTTTTGTTGTTGTTTTGGTTTTAGTTTTTAATGTGTTTTTCATATTCCTGAGCTCTGTGCCTACTTTTCAACGGGTTTTGAAGTTGAGGGAGAAGAGTATGCTTGACTGGGAGCCACAGATGAGCCATGCCTCTTTATATCTTAAATTTGAGCCTCTCTGTGGGCTCAAACCTGGGTCAAGGTTAAGCATGATAACCTGTGCTCAGTTAACCTGATCAGAGAGAGTTGATGGGAATTATCTACAGCCCAGAGCTTGACCAAGCTTCTGAGGGGATAGGAGAAAGACACACACAGGGGGCAGGAGGAGAGGGGCTGCCTGATATGAGACCATCACAGGAACATAGGACCACTTGTCCAGACTGGGATACACTTTGTCTGCACACCAAGAAAAGGTCTTAGTGCTGCTAAGACAGAACTGGTCTGGGGCTCACTGGGTACTGAGTGACAGTAGTTATTTTGTTTGTTTGTTGTGAGGTATGTTGGGAGGGGAGAGCTCCCCAGGTCCCTAACCAAGTTCTCTGACATCCATACAAAAGGCACTGTCGTGCAAATTGTCCTCTCTGTGGTCACTTGTCCCTCCTTGCACTCGACTGTCCACATCTGAGGGCACCCCCATGTCCCCGGTAGTGATGGCTATACTGGTTACGCAGCTATCCCGCCAGCATTCTCAGAGGTCTCATGACCCAGCTCCAACCCCTATTCTTGAACACTTTCTCCAAGCAGGGAGAAGATAAACAGCAGTAAACACACAGGATTTACTTTAGTTCACAGGCAAATGGCTGACCAACAGTCTGGCAGAGGCAAGTCTGAGGAGAACCAGCTGAAGGCCAGTCTCCAGCCTGATGCTTCTTCCGTGCACTCAGAGTTCTACCCACAGATATCATCCATGGAACCTCTGCTGTCTGCTCTCATGGGGCACTGAGGGCCTGGAAGCCAGGCAGCCAGTATCATTTTCTAGTATTTAGGACACAAAGTGGAACAGGTAGGCCAGCATAGTGAGGTGATGGCCGCCAGAGCAGATGGACGTCAGCTAGCAGGAAAAGCTGGCAAAGGTGAGCAGAGTGCAAGCCAGGGGTGGCAAGGGAGGGAAATCAGAGTGTGGCTGATGCCAGACAGGCCCCATTTCCTCCTCTGTAAGAGAATGCAAGAAGTTGAGGGGCCCTAAAGTGCTAGGGTACTAGACTTGGCATAGCTGCTGGGAACAGTGTGGGAAGAAGTGTCATGGAACTGTGCTGCCTGACGCCTGTTCCCAGTGAGCTCCCCACCTTCCACTAGAGCAGCACTGCCTCTGGGGGACACTCCAGGGGCTGGAGAACCAGTTCCTACAATTGTCCACTATCCTTACCTACTGTGAGCCAACCACCCCAAGCCACAGACTGTTCCTACTCTGTTCATCAAATCCTGAGAACCTGGAAGAGCAAATGGTGAAGCCAAGACTCAGACTAGGAGACGCCTCCCTGGTAGCTAGGGAGCTTGCAAAGGTGGCTTTTCCTCATACTCTGGAGAGTTGCTAGGCCCCAAGGACCAATAGGCTATGTCAATGTAGAACATACTGAGGCATGTATCGTTACTCAGCACTTGGGTGACTCTATAATAAGGCCTCTGTTATGAAGGGCTGCAAGACCACATTTGATTTTGTTGATGCCAGGGGTCATAAACTGAATCATCTGCCTAGCACGGTGGCAGACACTTACTCCTCAATCAGCCAGCCAAGTGTGACTCACTGACCCACCATCCACTGGAGAAAGCAAACTTGGCCATGTAAGGACCATATGACGTTGGGCAAGGCACTGTCTTAGTGTCTTATCTCAGTGATTTGTGTCCTTTACTTGGCTGGGGATTGGGGATGGATAGGCCCCCCCAGGGAGAAAACTGTATTTTAAGTGCCCTTCTGAAGATCATGGAAGACGGAGTTCAATCAAGATCTTCACAGACTTCCTCATTCCGAATGTGGCCTTTCAGAGTCTGACTTGGGTGAAAGGGAAAGACCTGCAGGGAAGACTCTACTGCATGCACACTAGAAAGCTGCGTGCATCTCAGGATCACAGTCACACTGTGGGAGGCATGTGAGCCGCATGTATTCTTTAAGATAAGCAGACAAAATTTAACATCTTTAATACACAAAGCATATACAGGAAGAACAGTTCCAACAAATGCTGATGTGATGAATGGATGGATGGATGGACAGGCGGACGGATGGACAGACAGACAAGAAAGAGGAAAACACATAAGGCACACTGGAACCTTTAAACACCATACAATGGTAACTACCATCTTCCCATGGTTTTGTTCCTAGTGACAGCCATGTTGCGTGTGGAAATCAACCATGTGCCAAAGCTTCAGGTTATGGCTCCACAAACCAATTTGACCCTACCAAAACCCTGACAAGTGTTCCTACTATCTAGCCAGAATTCCTACTCCAAAATGTACTATAGGTGGGTTCTCCAATACCTATAGACAGGTATTGTGAAGGTGCCCTCCAGGGCTCTCCCTGGACACTGAATCACTAAGGGGTGATGAGGTTCTCTGTGGGTAACCGTGAAGGAATGACAGTACCATTTGAATACATATTTGTGAGCCACTCTAAATGGCTTAGAAAGCAGGAGAGAAATACAGCATGTTAACTAAGCCAAAAAAAGAATGGACATTGGAGAAATCAGGAGAAAATAAACGTCATAGCTTGTTTCCTGGGGTGGGAGCTCTTCTTCCTGGGATTTGAGGCTTTCTGCAATGAGCATGTTCTTCATCCTGAACACGCAAAGGCATGCATGTGTACATGCAGACGCAGACTAACCCACACACATGCTTCCAAATAAAGCAACACACCAATGTACAGTCTCTGATATGGTGCTGGGTGCTGGGACAATGTGAACACAAGGACACTCCCGTGACTACCTTTTCACACAGGGCAAGCACAGTTCCCGCTTGGATTACTGCAACCTGCTCTTCATTCCTCAAATTCTACAACACAAAAATGGGCAAGGGCATTGACACTGGGCTTTGAGTCTAGGGCAGACAAGTCAGCGCCAAGCCCCTCTGGGGTGTACCCCGATGTCAGCCCCCACTCAACATCAGGGGTCAGCCATCTGAGGCAAACAGTTCCAGTCCCTCTATGTGAAGACAGTTCACAGAGTGGCACCAAGGTTTGGGGATGGGACATGGTGCCTGCCTCTTTAAAGACGATCGTTACGGAAGGCAAAGAGATCACCTTTTAACTTTGGCAATCTTGAGTAGCGGGACCTCTTTTCTGTGACTCAATTTGTCTTTAGGCTTGTTGGTCCCCTGTTCACTCACAGAGTGTAAAGCTGTCCTCACTTCAGAACCCACTTTGACAAATACAGACCCAACCACCCACACGGGAATACAGCCATACAAAAGCCTTCCATTGTACTTCTCAGATCTTTTAAATCAAAGAAAAATTAAAAACAAAACAAGGTCACACAGAATACCCCAATCAAAACGAGAACACAGAACCAGAAACCGATCGCTCATAGTTACCCCGTTATCGCCAAGGATATCTAAGTTCTTCATAAGTTCAGAGATATTCACACCCTGGAAAAGATTTCCAACGTTCATTCTCATGTGAACGGCTCATACAATCCACACCTATCCTAGAGTCAGGGCTCACAGGCCTCCTTCGGCTCTGAGGCCACAGTGGGGGCCCAGCCTCTGGCTCCGCTGAAGCAGGTGGGGGAAGGTGTCACTATGGCTCATTTACTGAGATTCACTCCAGGACAACCCTGCTTCCTGGGCTCATGGGAATCTGAGGATTCTGCCTGTGAGGTCTAGTGGGGCTCCAGGTCTGTGGCCAACCACAGGCACCATCAACAAAGCCCTTGTTATAGGCTGGGCACTGTGCAAAAAAGAGACAGCCAGTTGCTAGTTTGGGTTTGTAGTCTGCCTGTAGTTGGGCAGAAGTAAAGGGTGACACTTGGTGACCCTTCTCTGTCTTTCAACACAGCAGCTTAAGGCTCTGTCCCTGACCTGATGGTACAATCCCTCTTTACCACCACACCAGGCACTCAGCCCGCCCCTGAATGGCAGGTCCTTGGGGGCATACCCCACCCCCCAAACATGCTACCTTTACTCCTTCCTGGTGACAGAACAGCTGGAGAGCGCTGCTGTTGTTCTCGGGGAAGGTGGTGATTTGGAGGTTAAAGGCTGGCGACCTCCGCTCTCTCTCCTGGGGAAAAGACGTGGTTTAAAGACAGAACTCGACTGTGCTATTCACCACTTGCCATTTTCCCAAGTTATCAGCAAAAAGCGACATATTCCGGTCAGCTAAGGTGCAACTACACAGCACACATCTTGACCACACCGCCCTTTTATGGGACGTGTGGTGTCTTCTTGCCTTTCCAGGGCCAATGGCCTCTCTGCACACTTTGCTTCTCGCCTACTGCTGGGGAGAAACAGGTAATACAACCTCACAGGTCTGCCAAACCCCAGCAGTCCAAACCCCAGCAGTTACAAAGGTGAGGCTTGATCAAAACAGTGCATCAAATTCAATGGGGAACAGAAGCCAGCCACCATTGTGGGTTATTCTAGGTTGGATACATCATTATCCCATCTGATATCCAGGCTACCTCATAAGGCATGTACCCATGGAGGCTTAGGAAGGCTGAGTCTGAGGTCCCCTGTTATTAAGTGGCAGAACTGGGCCCACTTCTGACTTTCCTTGCTTCCCATAATGGGTGACTCAGCTCACAGACTTTTTTGGTTTTGTTTTGCTTTGTTTCTTTGATCCACACTAACAAGATTCATGACCACTCTCCAGCCTCCCCGCCACCTCAGATTTATGGTCAGATGTCCCAGAAGAGACATTCATCAGTCATATACCATGTGAGCACTTTGTAAAAGGCCTGAGGGAGCCTCATTGCTTAGAGGGATTACAGCACGTTGGCAGAATGGTACCCTGGTCTCCAGCACGCTCTCTACATGAAGCTGGCTTTAAGCCTGTGACACTAGCGGATGAGTCATGACCAGTTAGCACAGAAAAACCCTCTCAGATTTTGCCTCAAATCAAGTTGCCGAGGAGTAGGGAGGGGCTGAAATTAAGTACAAAGAACTTACAGACCTAGGACCCCTTCATAATACAACCAAGAGAAGTAATGGAGACTGGTGTGACCCTAGAAATCACACCCCAACACACTGCTCCTGCATGAGCGAGGCTTGAGGGAGAGGGAAGGGGCTGTTCCCTGAGTTTCCAGGAAGGCCCAAGCTGGCTCACCTCACTTTGTGCTGCTCTATCAGCCAAGGAGGCTACAGCTGCTTACTTCCCCACACAGCTGCCACCAGAAGTGCTTATTAGGTAGGCTTTTCATAAAAAGGGGGGTCGGAACCGCCCCTATTTTGTATGAACAAAGTCAAGAAACTGCTTCCCAGTGGTTCTGAAGGCTGTGGGGAAGCACACGGTATCTGTGGAGCTCACGGGGAAAGGGGGTCAGAGGGAAGGACTTGTAGAAGGCATTCTCATAGTGGCGGGGCACTAAGCGTGGCCTCAGGACTTTCGATTTCTGATGAACAAGTAAAGGCTAGAGCTGAGGGACACGGTGACACTGGAAGGCGAAAGCCACGTGGCCCGTCCTTGTCAACAGGACACAGTTCGGGTCACAGATAGAGCTTCCACGACAAAGGAGGGAAAACAAGACCAGAGGTGCCACAGACGGGTGGAGGCGCCCACGTGGATGGAGTCACTCATGCAAAGGTGTCAGCTGGAGAAGCAGTGCAGTGTCACAAGAGCCTGGTGGAGACGCGTCACGAATGGAAAGATGTTTAAGATGCCGATGGCTTTTAAACAGAAACAGAAGGGGAGGGTGAAGGGCTGTGAGAGCCAAGCAATGCTGTAACACACAGGATGCAGGATTGGGCAGGGAGCAACAGATTCCTCAGTGCCCCCTCAGAGTCCTACTCACTGCCCTGTGGAGCTCCCAGAGGGACAAAGTTTCTATTAGCGCAGTGTCTGGGAGTTTGCAATTGCAATTTGAATCACAAATAATTTTAGTTCAAATGGCTGCAGAGCCCAGGTCCGTATTTACTGGCCAGAGGGTTTGAGCGAAGTAGTGGGTTAACACCTGTGTGAATACACCCTCCTGCCTGCCTCCACTTACCTTGCATTCGCTTCGGCAGGCAGAAGATAGGCCCACACTGCTATTAAACCCAGCAGGGATCAAGAGCCAGCTGGCTCAGACCCTGCTATCTCAGGAGAGGCCTGCTGCATGCAAGATCAAAGGTGTGTTCTCCATTGCAACAGTGCTGCCGTCTGGGGCTGCGGAAGGCACACCCAGGGACTGTGCATGCAGGAAAGTAGTTATGGAAATGAAACACAAATAAAAAAGGCAAAATATTGCAAAAACAACTTATTTTATTAAGTGCAAAACAAGCGGTAGGCAATAAATAGATTGCTCTAGTACAAGTCCACAGACGTCGCGAGCATCCTCCCAGGACACATTAAGGCAGTGAAGTTATCCCGAACATACAAATTTTTAAAAAGAAGAAGAAGAAAAGAACGGAGGAAGGAAGGAGAGAAACGGTAACAGGTCCCTTCACGCATGCTTGGAAATGGCAGGGAGCTTTACACGAATTTCAGTTTGGGCTCAAAGAGAATGTCTGCTCCGTTTGGGAGCTTACAACAGAGAGAGTCTCTTACTTCGAGCTCTAGCACTCGGAATTCTAACAGCTCGTTCTGGTCCTTGGCGTCTTGTATTTCGCTCTTTAGCTGGTTCTCCTCCATCTCCAGCCTGTAAATCTGGGGCAAAGACACCTTTACATTAACAGCCTCCATGGTTGCCCCCATGCCCCCAGGGATCCCTTGACTAGGAGCCAACTTTAGTGGGTGACCTGAGAGAAATGGAGAACTGGCCACCCAGGGAAAAGGCAAGGCTGGCCACAAGTCCATTTGCTGGTGAGCTGGGATGAGGGAGAGGTGTTGGGCTGGCTTCACCGCCTTAGCACCAAGCCTGGGCCAGGACACTAGACGCTCCTTGTATTTCTGCTGAACAAATGAGTGATGGGGAACTGAGACTTGGGGCTATCAAGTCCCTCCCTGAGATAAGTGTGAGGGAAGCCAGAGTGCAATGTGGGTGTTTCAGCTCCCAGAGCCCTCCAGGCCTTTCCAAGCTAGGCCTCAGGGTCAGCTGTGGTCAGTGCTATGACAGGACCCGTGGGGGCTTTAGGTCTCCTACTCCCCCATAAAGTTCTTAGGAGCACATCTGATCATACTGAGAGCACAGACCAGCCTGGGAAGAGCTTCTAGTACCTAAAGCCTGATGCCAAAGGGATGCAGGTCAGATCTGTTCTGGCCCTGGGTTTCCACCCACGGAGGTAACAGAGGTATCCACAACCCAACATCAGTGAGGAGCCACCAAGACAATATGGATTCTCCACCCTTCTCTCTAATGACCAAAGGAAGGCTCTCTTGCGGGTGGTCTTGACCTCAGAAGACACAAAGAAACACTGAGCTTCCTGTGTGGTTTGTGGGACAGAGGCAAGAACTGCTGGTCTCCCTGACACACAGGGCCCACTAAGCAGCCAAGTTCAGTCACACTGCGGTACCTGAAGGAAGATAAGGCCAGGGTGGACCACACAGCAGAGCTGGGCCAGACCCAGGCTGCCTTGGAAGGAGATGGGCCTGGCGGGCTTAGGTCTGGGCTTTCAGGCTGCTGAAGACCCAGGGTCCAATCTAGGATCTCTTCCGTTGGCATGGAGTGTGCAGAAAGTGGGGAGTCTACTGATCATACGGCTAAAATATACTGGGTGTCGGAGACAGGGATAGGAAACCAGGCAGGGGTTGGGGAGGGGGAGGCTCAAACCACTCTAAAAGAGAACCAGGACCACGGTGGCACAACTTGGCAACTACTTTAACAATAACCGAACTGACTCAACCAAGAAAGAAAAGCCAATCTGAATGCCAAAGCGCATTCGGGAAGACTCCCTTGGAGCTTCAGGGAGGCCTATGGTGAGAAGGCAAGCTGACCCAGCCGAAGGGGCCTGAGGCCTGCCATGGACGCTGTCTGCCTCAGGTGCCCCCATGAGGAACAGGACAGCTCTGGGTCCCAAATCCAGAGGCAAAGGAAGCCAAAAAGTTCAATGCTGGGGTGACAGGCAGCCTTTCCTGTTTCTGGAGGCACCCTAAAGGTTCTGAGACCTGTCCCAGAGGACAGACCCTGAGTCTGGCCCTGACAGCAGTGGGGACAGCCCCTTTCCTGTGAGACACCCAGCTGTGGGTCTCTGGCTTTGGGGCTATACTGAGAGCTCAGGGCAGGTGGGTGACCTCTGCAGTTCAGTTCATCACCCGGCCTGAGGCTCGGGCCCAGACATACCTTCTCCAGCAGGTCCTGGTTTGTCCTCATGAGTACCTGCTTCTCCTCTACCCAGGCAGAGTCCTGCAGGAAATACAGGGTATTTATTCATTGGTTCCAGTCTTGGCTGAGCCACCAACACCCAGGATAGAAAAGACCACAGACATGGACAGAGGCCGTGTGACTTCATTGCCCTCTAAACCTTCACACCCAGGCAAAAGCAACAGCATGTCTGTGAGGAGTCCTTCTCTGCCCCCATAGGCGCCATGTTCCCTGGGCTATTACAGGACTTTGCACTTCCCACTGGAGCTTCCCTGAACTCCACTCACAAGCAGTGCGGAAACACAGCACAGCCTCTGTCCTGACACCATGGCATCCTCAGCGCTAGGCCAGAGCCACAAGCACTGGCTGTCCCTCTTCCTCAGCAACAGGCTGGAGGAGGAAGAGGACAAGAGGAAAGGGGGCCTTCTCCAGCTCTTCCTTCTGACCCTGCACAGCCACTGAGCTAAGACTAGGCCAAGGTCTGTCCCCTCCACTCCGCCTCCCTTACCCCACCCCATGGGGGCTAGGCCAGCCTCACTCAACACTGGAATTCCGCAATGCTCACAGGCCAGTGCTGGCCTAGGATCTGACCAGCAGATGTGGAACATCCAAAAGACACTTGAGTCACCTCCTGGTGGCCTTCTACCTAACACCCCATGTCCCTGCTATACAGAGTTGCATGTGTGTTCGTGTGTGCTGTATAGATTTGCATGTATGTTCATATCCATCCACATTCCTCTCTGGGCATACTGCTCATACAGATGGCTGCAACCTTTGCCCCATACTGGTGTGTACAACTTTGCAGTTTCTCTCATCTTCCAAAAGGATGGAGTTTGTTACTCCAGCCTCCACTGCAGACCACCAGATAAAGAAACCAGACTTTCTCCTTGAGGAGGGGTGAGCAGACTACAGACGGCAAGTGAGGTCACGTAAGGCCTCCCCTTCCTACTTGACCCACCAGGTTCCTGAAGCCCAGGAGAGACCAACAGGACAATCATTTGCAGAGCCCAGTCAGGGGCACTAATCCACAGATCTCAGAGCAAATCAAACCTGCTATTTTAATCAAGTCAGTTTTGGGGCAGTGTGTTACACACCAACAGCTACCTGATAAGTCAGCAGAGCCTGGTCCAGGGGCAAGGGCTCTGGTACACACTTGCTGAACAAATCACAATTTGTTTTGTCCTAAACTGGTCCCTTCCTTTTACACACACACACACACACACACACACACACACACACACACACACACACACACACACACATCTAGCATGGGAGGCAACATCAGTCACAGCCCACGATCAGGCAAGTTACAAATACATGAACTCAGCCTAGAAGAGGGAAACTGAGGCCATGGGAAGTTAGAATGGGACCTTGGAAAGCCTCATCATCTCTCACGGCTCTGTACTAGCCCACTCCTAAGTCTGCCACCTTATAATTCTGTAGGCGAGGGAACCAAGGCTCAGAGGCTATGTAATGTGTCTCAGTCACACGAATAAGGGGTGGAGCCAGTGCTTGACTCAAGGCTGTGTGCTCTGTGCCCCTCCTGCCTCCAAGGAGCAGCACCCACAGCTGGGGGTCGAGTGCCCCCACTCTTCTCACTTGGTCCTTTCCTGAGGGCTTTGCGGTAGCTCCTGGGGAGCATACACGGACTCAGCTCACTGGCACTCTGCCCCTATTTCTACTTCGCTTGCAGTCCTCAGCCCTCCCCATCAACTCCACACTGGGGTTAGGTTGGTCAGAGCTGGCACTAAGCCACGGGTCTACAGCCAACACTGTCCCCAACCTCAGAACTTCTTCCAATCCCTTCCCTTCTCACTAGTCTCCTCCACTCTCAGTGAGTCCCCCTCAACTCTGGACTCTTGCCTTAGACCTCTCCTGACTGAAGGCAGGAGCAAAGACCCTCTAGATGCCCATGCCTGTGCACTTGCCCTTCACGGGCTGTGGGGCCATGCGACTGGTTTGGGCCAGTGAACAATGCTAAGACAGTGGCAGTCACCCAACCTGCTGATAGGAAATAAGTTCCAAGCAGAGCTGTTCCAAGATGGTGCCTCTAACTCTGGGTCCCTAGGGAACCTGGAAAGTCGATGAGCCTCTGCCTACAACAGGCAGAAACAAGAAAGGCCTATTGGCTGCCTCCCTGACCTGCTGTCTACTAGGCCTAGCCTAATCTACAGAGGGTGTGTCCACAAAGGTGACCAATCCAGACTCTCCTATGGCACAGTTACAGCCAGAGCTTGTTGCTATGGGCCCTGCCAAGTGGTCCTTAGCACTTCAATTATATACAGGCAATTAAAATCTTGACAGAAACAGCAGCTTTTCTTTGGGCTCTAGTCAAAAGAGCTCTTGGCCATGTCTCAGTTTTAGGAGTCACCTTCTGTTCATGCATTTGGCAAACAAAGAAAAACCAGGCAAGACAGAGGGGCATGCTATGACTGTGGCAACACATTCTCTCCTACCCTCGACACACCAAAGATATCATCGGACCCCAGGGACACCATGGGGAGAGAATCAGGAGGGACACAGAGCCCATGTTCCTGCTTACCTGTCCCTTCTCAACCAGCAGCTTCTCCAAGTCCTCGATTTTGGCCTGGCACCTCAGCAGGTCAGCCTGAAGCTGCTCCCGAGTCTGGAAGGAAAAAGACCAGGAAGTGAGCAAGTCACTTGCAGAAGTGACACAGAGGTAATGGGACAGGCTGCCGACCAGACAATGCCTGAACACCACCAGAGTTTAGGGGTAGGAGGTCCTGTTGCACACATGCTCACAGCATCCCTACTTGAGGGCTCTGAAGTCCATCTACAGCTGCATCATCAAAGTGATAGCTAAGGGGTCATGGGAGGTGATGGCTCTAACTCCCCCAGTATCAGAAAATCAAAGGACAGTTTGGAGGAGGAGTGGTGCTCTTCCAGAATGAGCTAGATGGGACTGGATGCCTCAGGGTCCCAGCGCTAGCTCTGACAAGGTCGCTGTTTTCTCATTCAGTAGGCGTTCAGCTGCTGACAGCTGTTCTGCTGGCTTGGTAGCCTGGTGGGGTTCTCTGTGACCTACAGCAAAGACTAGGACCTAACATCTCATGGACTAGGCAAGTTCATATACATAAGGGAAGCCACTGATCAGCTGACCCCACAGCAGGAAGCAGCAGTAGATACCGTGGACAAGTGCAGGCACACATCCTAGCCCTGGGAGCTGTCACAGGGAAGGGGAAGACCCAGATGTGGCCTGCTTTCCAGAATCCAAGCTAGGTGTGCCATCACAGCCCTACAACCCTGGCCCTGGGAGGTGTGTCAGAAGGTCATCTGGAAAACTAGGAAATCTACTTCTTTTTCTGTTCTTTTCTTTTTAAAATTTGAAACAAGGTCTCGCTCTATAGCCCAGGCTAACTGAGAACTCTCTATGTAGTCCCAGCTGGCCTCTGGGTAATGGCAATACTCCTGTTTTAGCCTCCAAGTACTGGGATTACAAGTGTATACCATACCCAACATGTATTATGACATCTCAACTAACTGGGCAAGTGGATGACGTTAAAAGACAAAGAAATTAAGCCCACATAAAGCCTAGAAGTTCACCTGCTGTGACCCAAAAAGACTGATCTTTCATTGTGGCAGAAGTGGCCACATCGCCTCAGGAATCTTGATTCCTGCATGCTCCCTTCCCCTACCTGGATCTGCTACCACCTCGAGTCCTGAGTGCCAAGCTCTTTCTGGCGACGGTGGCTCCTGCCTACACCTGCCATCTTCCTGGGACCTGCAAGCCACACTATTATAAATGCATTCGGCTAACCAAGCCCTCCCTGTGTGGGGCTCCCAAGACTGTTTCCAGAGCATTCTGAGCCACAATGGCATGGTCCCAGCTCCCAGTTCTGTTGGGAACCATCTGGGCATCTTCAGTCAACTTGATGCCTTCATGAGGCTCAGCTTGCTTCTTCAGGAAATGGGACTGATTCATCCTGACTCATAGGACTATGGGTATGAGATGGGGAGCAAGGGACAACACTAGCCCCAGCTGGTGCTCTCTGGTGTCTCCAGTACTCCCAGAGGGACGTGTTGTGTGACACCAAGGTGGGAGAAGGGTCAGTGGGAGGAAGATTCCAGAAAACTTCAGCTCAGCACCATGGATGTATGGCCTGAATTGAGGTCACCTGCAGTGCCTGTGCCTGGGGTACCCCAAGAACCCCTGAAAGTGTTCCTTGGGGACACTGGAGGGGATGGGGGACCTTGGATCTGCAGGAAGATGGAAAGGACTGAAGCCTGAAAGGCTGGCTGAGTCTATAATTTCATCGCTCCCTAAAATCCCATCCTATTTTAATATATTGTGTGTGTCTGCATATGTGGGGGTCAGAGGACAACTTGAAAGAATCAGTTCTCTCAGCAGCTCGAGCCGAGACAGCAGACTTAGCAGCAAGCCCCTCACTGTTTAGTCCTCTGTCTACCCCCACCCTTCAATGCTGTAAGTGTTCTCTCTCGCAAATAGATGCCAGTCTCCATGCCCTTCCATCAACAAAGGGACACACTTACCCGGGCCTCCCTCTCAGCATCCAGTGTCCCCCCCACTTGCTCCTGAAGCAGGGCATAAGCCCTCTGCAGGGCCTGGTACTCCCTGGTCAGCTGGCAGAACCTCAGGTCAGCCTCTTCTCTGGTTGTGGTCTTAACCAAACAACAACAAAAACAGTCAGTCATGACTTAGGTGACTTCAAAAGACAGAGGCAAGATAGCAGCAAGTGCTCACATCTCTCCCCGGTGTCTACAAATGCCCAGTGAGCTGGTCATGCCAGGAAGGAATCAGGACCTGGAGTGAAGGCTACTGGGAGAAAAGGTCTTCTCCACCTTCAGCCCTTGGCCCCGAGCACTCGCAGGCCTCCTGGGAGCCAGCCTGACTCTACAGCAAAGGTTCACACTGAGAAGGGAGCCCCTCTGGCCACAAGTCTTTTCTGAGAGTTTCTGTTCTGGAGACAGACACCTGCATGTGGTCATGAGAGGATGGGGCTGGGTGATTGATGTAGCAAGTCGCTGTTGCAGGTATCATGACTGCTTGTAAAAACCAGACATAATGTTGGAGCAAAACCTTGGCCAGACACTCAGACAGGACCTGGCACTCATGGTGTTTCCAACATGGGTAGGCCCCTCCATCCATAAGCAACTGAATTTGAGGCCAGTGGGATGACTGGGATGAAGGTGCATCTTCCTGAGCGTCCTGATAGCATTCAAGAGGGAACTCCAAAGAAACGGCTGACAGGAGTTTGAATGAACCTCAACCATGGGTCTGTAAAAGGCTGCTGCCTGAAGAGCTAGGACAAGGAGATGAGATACAGGCTGTAATGCCTAGACTCATCCTGGAAGCTCAGGGAGCCTTCCCAGCAGGGCACATGTGATACCAGAAAGCTCCATCAGCACTTGTCACAACCAGATGGCATCACCCTGAGGCCAGTGCATACCTTTTACCCCAGGGCTCAGGAGATAGCCACTGAGAGGTACAGGGAGGACAGGCAGAGGCGCCTTCTGTGGGCTGCAGCACCAGGGGAAAGTCTGTACTAAATAACACCTAGAATTTATGAAAGTCACCCGATGTGACCATTTCTGTCACCTATGTGGGGGTGGGGTAAGAAATAAGCCACATGTAATTTTAACTGCAATGGTGAGCACAGGGTCAGTATCTGGGTGTGTCCTTAGCAGTCTGAAGTCTCAAGGGTGATAGGCTCTGGGGAAGGTGCTCATTGGTTCCCCTCAAGGCAGCAAGGACCAGCTTTCCATGCTCTGGGGCTCTGATAAGGCACAGCAGGACTGACCCCAGAGAGGAAGCATCCCTGGCCAACACGAAGGTGAGAGGTCCCCAGCATACTGCCGCTTGCTTACCTCATCTAAGTCCTCCTCAGGCGTGGCTGGGGTTCGGTCCGTCCTGTCAGTGTTGTAGGATGTCTCTGACAGCGTTTCTGAGTCCACGGACTCCTCGTCAAATCCAAAAAATGTCTCCACAACATGCTTCTGTAAGAGACCGCAAGCATGACGTCAGGAACAGGAGGGAACAGCTGCCTATCAGTGCCAGCGCCGGGCAGAGGGGGCTCAGAGCCCATTCACAGCTGGCACAGGACAGAGCGAGCCACTAGGGCAGCTGAAGATGCGGCTAGTGTAACAATGGCAAGGTGGTAGGAGGTGCCACCGGTAGAGAGGGCTATGCAACTCCTGGGTTGGCCTTAAACACAGGGTTCTCTGATCCCTAGGTCCCTCCTGGCAAGAGATGAGCTGTCACCCTTCCAGCACAAAAGGGGACCTCACCCACTCTGTGGTGCCAGCACAAGAGCATTCTAAGAGCTGAGTGGGATGTCTGGCTCCAAAGGGAGCTGCGACATGGGATGCCAGGAAAGGGGCATGTGATCAGGAGAGCTGAACAACGACCCCAGGGCTAAGCCGGAGAAGCAGCCGCATGGCCCATGTCCTTCCCAGGCCTGCCTAAGAGGCAACTTTTCTTACCTTTTGAGGACAGCACACTCAGAACATTGACACAATCAGAAAGAATAGTTTAAGAGTCCCATACTCATAACCTCAGACTCCACAGTTTGTATGTTCTATGTGCCACACCTCTCTCACTCCAAACTGTACAGGATATGGGGCTTTACTCATTTGTTCACTCACTTATTTATTCATTCATTCATTCAGTAATTGCTGACTGAACATATTCTGTGAGCCAGACAAGGTTGAGCCTAGAGATGCATGGTTAAAACCAGGTGGGGTAGCAGTCAGGGGAGTGCAAGCCCTAGAAGGCCTACCCCCATGAACCATCAACCTCCACACGCATCCCTGCTCCTGGCTCTAGGTACACTGCTCTTTATTCCCTTCCTAAACATCCCTCTTCGAGAGACTTCTTCACCTTCACAGAGGGCTTCCTATGCCCGTGAGAGAACAGCAGCCTCACTGTAGTGGTCAGCTCTGGGCTCCCAGAAACTCCTCGAGTTCCACACCTCTCCCCAGCCCACAGAGGGCGGAACGGCGCACCTCACACCCAAAGGGCATCTCCTGCCCTGCAGGTTGAAGCCAATGTGTATGCGTTTGCAGTCACACGTGTGCAGATAGAGAACATGGAGGTTTGGGTCACTAGAGAGAGCACCATGAGGAAAGTCCCTTTCACGCTGCAGAGAAGGGACAGAGAGGGACTTCTCGGCCACCTTACACAGTTGAAGTTTCTACAGAGGTTTTTACAAGGCACCAACCAGTTCTCTCCACCAGAATGTTCGTCAAGTGATTTGGGGTTTGTGTGTGACCTCTTTGAAGGTTCACATGACCAGGATCTACTGGGTATCCCCCTGCCTTCGTGCCCAGGTGAGCTGGAAGGTAGAGCAGTGAAACCAGGCTAAGTTTCATCCAGTCCAAGTGGCCTTCAGCATCGTCCCCTGCCCTCAGAAAGGAAGTCCCAGGCCCGCAGGTATTAGAAACTCCAGGAAGCAATGGAGTCTACACCTGCAGCTCACCTTTGCCCCAAGCTCCACACCCACCCCTGTTGTCTTGAGCTGCTGCCTGGCCAACCCTATTTTTCATAAACACTGCTAATTGCCTGGCCTCTGGGGACAGATCTGTAAGCTGGCTGCGCTAACTGGTGGCCTGATGGAGTGAGGTCTCTGCTCCTCCCCCTACCAAGTAGCCCCAGGAAGATTCTAAAACGACATACTTCCCAAGATCAGGGCACGGCTGTTTGTTAGCATTCTGGATGAGTCTGGGGCTAACAATCCTGCTCCATTACTTAGGCTAACCTGCTTCGGAAGGCCAGTGAGACTGCTAATTAAGTATTCGATGACAGAGCCTAATCACAAGGTTTGGCTGCTGATGTTCCCAACTCAGCAGCCCAGGGTCAGGCCCAAATGGAGCGTCACAGCAGACCAGCCCTACAGAGAGCCGTGCTGCACCAAGGGAAGCTGGGGGCTACTTACAGGGTGGAAGCTGGCACAAACCAAGAGTCGCAATGAAATCCTGCGCAGTGGAAATGAATCCTTAACTCTGTACAGTAGTGTATTTCCACAGCAGCCCGGAGCCAGCTGGGTTCTGGCCCTGTCAAGCTCTCAGGACACGCGGGTGGTCAGTTTGTCTCCTTACAAGCTCCTTGTTGCCTTATTTTCCTTTCTAAATAACGTCTCATGTTGTGCGGGCTAGCCTTGAACTCCATCCTCCTGCCTCCACCTCCCGCGCAGGCTGTCCGCATGCCTGGAAGAGCTCCTTTGTCTAAGCGATGAGATGACAGAGAAGCCGATACAGCCACCCCACCTGGTACAGCTTCACCCACACAAGACAAAACAGAAAAGCCAGCTTGGTATTTAAAGTGAACATAGTGGCTATCTCCTTGAAAATCGCAAAACTTGTTCATGGCTGTTTCCTCGACACACAGGAGGCGGCCCACACCTGCTTCCAGAGGGCTGGGGGAGAGCCACCAGGAAACGTTGCCTCCTGCGTGCTACCGAGTGGCCTGCGCTCCTTGATTCTAAACTCCCTGGGTATGTATCCCCTGCAACTCTTGGACAGGAAAGTTCCCACAATTCACAGATGCCAAGTGCACTGGCTGTGAGGGGCTTGCCCCTCTGGTTCACCCTCCTCACAACGCAGGTCAGTCTAGCCGAAAGCATTTCTATAAACCAATCCAAAGTTTAGAATGTAGTTTGGGGACTGGGGGTGTCTTTTGGTTTGTAGAGTGATTATCCAGCACGGTGGGAGCGGGTGTGCATGGCTGTGGGGTGCTAGCAGCTGTGAGTCACTGGACACATAGCATAAGTGATGGAGGTAGAGACTGGAGGGTCAGAAATTCAAGGTCATTCTCAGATACATGGTTAAGTTGGAGGCCATCCTCATTGAGCTACCGTGAGGGGTGTGTGTGTGTGTGTGTGTGTGTGTGTGTGTGTGTGTAAAATGTAATTTTCACCAAAATGCCTGCAGATCAAATGTTTCTTCTCCACACACACACACAAGCTCATGCTTGGCAGATAGAAGGAAATTCTCTCTCTCTCTCTCTCTCTCTCTCTCTCTCTCTCTCTCTTTCTCTTTCTCTCTCTCTTTTTCTCTCTCTCTCCTCCACTAGATCCAGCATCTCATCAACTCCTTTCTTTACCTTTCCAGCATCCAGTCAGAATCACCTGAAAGATACAGGACCTTCCAATGGCAGCCAGGAATTGCCAAGACCCTCCCCACCCCAGCGAACTGCATACCTTCATGCTTATAGGTCATCTCCTGGCAGCCAGAGAAGTAGAGGCACACAAGGGCACAGAGGCAGAGGAAGAAGGAGAAATAAAGCACAAACAGGATATACTCCATGTTGGGAATGGTGCAGGCACTGCTAGCCTGTGCTGGCTGGACAGGCCATTCCCAGCTTCCCTCTAACCCCAGGAAAAAGCACTCCTCACAGCTTCCTGAATACTGTCAGCAGCAGAAGCTGGAGGACATGGATGCCCCAAGGGTGTCCCCTTGGTAACAGCGATGCTACCTTGGATTGGCTCCCAGATGCTGGTGACAGAACTATCAATGGAGAAGAGCCAGTTTCCAGGCCAGCTCCAGGTATTCATCATAGAGCACAGCTTCTAAACCAGCACGTCCTCTGGGAACTTCCCTCCTAGGACCCAGCCTCCATTATGCCCATAACTGTTGTCAACAGTTTCAGGTCCCTGGATAAGTGTAAAGTCCCCAGGCACAGCAGTAGCAACGGTACCATGATGAGATCCTGCTGCTTTGTGCCAAAGTCACAAAGAACTGGGTGCCTCCTCCCTCACCTGCCTGGGACATCTTCCAGCTAATCACCACCACCCATGGGTGTCCTGGGCACACTCAGCCCACTGTTATCTCTGAAGTGTGTCACTCAGGGCTTATTTGCCTTAGCACTTACACGGCCTGCCACAAACCACTATAGAGAGTCAAGGGGAAGCTGTGACTCCTAAGTTACAGGGGAGTCACCAGTCTCTGGCCTCAACAGAGGTCCAGGGTTGGATAAAGGCATGCGGCCTTTACAGAAGTGCTACCAGGACAGGAGAAATGACCCCTCATCTCTCCAACACGAGGGCCAAGGACCAGCCCTGCAGACAATTGGGCATAAAATGTACGACAGCTTTGTGTATTCACTGCTCTGAAACTCTGGGCTGGTGGGGTGCCGCGCTGGCAGCTGTGATTCACTGGACACACAGGACATGACAAAGCCACACAAGCTCCTGGGGCAACAGCTGGGAAGGACTACCTAGGAACGGGTTCAGCTGCAAACAACCATGGGGGACAAAAGGGCCTTTAGTTTCTGAGAAGCAGCAAAAATCACACCAAAAAACAGGTGGATGCCCTAGGCAGGAAGTCACACCACAGCAGCGCCTGCTCCAGAGATGCCCACCAACCCTCTGACCCTGCCTTCCACAAGCAGCAGATTTAGCCTCTAGGCACTGACTTAGGTTTGGATGACAAGGTGTGCTGTGAGCTGACTCATTACTGTCAACAGTAAGGCAAGGTCCCTAGAGAGGAGGGGCTCAGACTGATGCGTGGCCAAGCAGACCTCACAGTCTTTCTGGGTGGATAACACCAAAGCTAGCTGAGCATGAGCCAGAGAGCGAGCCAGCAATCAGCAGTCCTCCGTGGTCCCTGCTTCAGTTTCTGCTCAGATTCCTGCCCTGAGTTTCTGCCCTGACTGCCCCCATGATGAACTATAATCTATAAACTGGAATAGCCCCCTTCTTCCCAGCCCTGGTATTTATTATAGCAACAGAGGCAAGCAAGAACATGCAGCAAGGCTATGGTTCCAAGGCAGAGAGGGGAGCAGGCACTACCTACCATTTCTTGACCACCTATTGTGATCAGGCAGAAACCGGGAGCTCCATCATGATTTCCTGAATGTGATTTCATTTTGAGAACCAGGAAGCAGGTTCTAGTAGCTTAACTCCCTTGTCTCAGGCCTTAGAGCCTGCGCTGGGGCTGCCTCCTCATTGCTCCAGGATTCCATTTCTCAGCAACATCCACCATCCCCAATCCCACTTTAACCCATATTCTCAGAGCTCTGCTAGGGTTCAAGTCACACGCCTATGGAGCAGCAGTGACTGGTGTCCTGCAGCCCAGCTCACCACCCCATGAGGCCTCCCTGCTGCCAGACCCCTGCAGAGAAAGGCACCTAGGCTTCAGGATGGTGAACCACCGAGGGTCCTCCCATTCCTGCCCTGCATCTCCCACCAGGGACAAAGGTAAGCCTGCACCAAGTTAGCAGAAGGCACAGAGAATTGGTACAGTGTTGCTCCAGCAAGAATCCCTTGGGGAAAGGGGATTCTGGTGGACCAGGATGATGCTAACACAGCCCTTAGGACTGTGGAGGCCATTCAAATATGAAGGCCACCTCTGGGACTCTGCCCTGTGTCCATCACCTGCACATCAGGGTGTACTGTGCTGTAGAGGGGCTCTCCTTCCTAGGGTGGGACAGACAATCTTTCTGTCCGCCTGAACGGACTGAGGAACACCCAGGAGATCAGTCAAGTACAGCTCCAGAGACTAGCAGATTACAGCCACCAGCGGCCCCAGGCTTTGAGTCAGGAGGTGGTAGTAACTCGGAGGTGGGGCCTGGCTGGAGGAAGTGGGTCACTAAGGGGTGTCTCTGGGAACTGTAGCTGCCCTGGCCCCTTCCTGTATGTCTTTTCTCTGCTTCCTGCCCAGTGTGTGAGCAGCTCCTTCAACTATGATGATCTGGCTTGCCAGGGCCCAGAAGTGACAGAATCAGTATGACTGATAGTGCTTTCAGAGGCTGGGAGCCCACACAAGGCCTTCCTCCCTTAAGTTGTTTCTGGCAGATACCTGGTCTCCATGGTAACCAGAGTAACTAATACAGGAGTCAGCTCAGAGTCCATGGGGATTCCCTAGGGTATGGGTATCAGGGGTCAAGAGCAGGGACAGAGCTGTGAGGCTTCTGGAAAATTAAATAACTTTCAGTGAATTCATTCAAATGGTCTGTGAAGCTGTAGATCTTGGCAAAGGAGCCTGGATACACAATGTACAGAGTAAAAGGGAGCCACTTACAGGGACAAAGAAACCATCAGTGCTTCAGGCTGTGGGAGGTGACAGAGATGCACCAGACCAGAAGGGAAGCCTGGGAGGTGGCAAAGTAAAAATCACACTCAGGCCCAGTGACCCTATCACCTTACCACTGGCCTGCATGTGTCTGAGATGAAAAGCGGGAGCCTGGCATGCAAGCCTGCCTCCGCTGAATCTAGAGAAAAAGAGATGTTGGAGGCCCAGGAAACAGTAAGTGAGAAAACACCTACCATGGCCTGAGGATGCAGATGGGTTGCTAAAGTGTCCTAGCATGCACAATGGCCTGGGTTCAGTTCCCAACACATAAAACTGGGCTTGGTGGAGCAAACCTGTAACCAGCACGTAGGAGGTAGGGGCAGGAGGATCCTCAGCTATATCAAGAGGTCAAGGTCAACCTGGGCGATAAAAGTGTACAGAGTAAAAGGGAGCCACTTACAGGGACAAAGAAACCATCAGTGCTTCAGGCTGTGGGAGGTGACAGAGATGCACCAGACCAGAAGGGAAGCCTGGGAGGTGGCAAAGTAAAAATCACACTCAGGCCCAGTCTTTAAAAAAAAGTGGGGGGGGGGGAGAGAGAAGAAAAGAGAAAAAAATAAAAGAAAAGGAAAATCCAAAATCCACACAGGTTTCCCAAACCCAACCTTCCAGTGTTCTCACTGACGTACCCTCACACCCTGCTTCTCTGAGGTAGGCCATGTCCTACAAATGCATTTTCTCAGGAAAGGCAGTGCCTTTAGTCAGTCAGCCACTCTGGAGACACCTGCTCTGTGCTGGGCAGGGAAACAGGACAGGGGACACAACCCACTGTGCCTGCTACACACAGGTGACTCACTGCCAGTGCGCTGTGAACTTCTCTCTCCATCAGCAGATTCGGGGACCAGCGGGAGATTCCGATTCTATGATTCCCAGCATTCCAGCCCAGGTCCGGCCGGCACTCCTATCTGAGGCGCTTGGGAGCACAAGCCTGAGCTTTTCTGACTTTTTATAGAAAATTTTATAGACTTTATCAGTTAAGAATCCCTAATCCAGAATCCAGAATCTAAATGTTCAAAGTTGATAATGAAAACATTTTAAATTTCAAAATTCAAGTTTGGGATCAAGGCTTCACAGCCTATGTAGGTTTGAAAGAGCAACGAATTTCTGGGAAACCTTGAATTATGGAGTTTTTAGTGCCAAGCTTCACTATTTTAACTTCTGTGTCAGGGTGGAAGGGGGCTCCCATGCTCTACAGACAGGTTTGTGAACCAACACAATCTTCATTCCAGCAGCAGGGGGCGCTTTCTCCCCATTAGTCCCAGCTTCCAAACGCTGAGTTGGCACCTGCCAGAATCATCCAGACTTTCTGTGCAAAAGGACTTTACTTCATTGACATCTCAGAAGCAAAACGTCCCCCAGAAGGGGAAATGGCAGGCAAATAGCTCTACAAAAGGCAATGTGCAGCAAGCAGTCAGTGGAGCTGGCTGAAAGGTGTAGTGTGAGGTCACCATGAAGCAGAAACAGGTACTGCAGCATTATTCCTAACCACGGGAGGGCGTAAGTGAGCTCTCAGCCGCGCAGCCCTGAACAAGTTTACCGCCCACACACTCAGCAGACTTGTGTGGCCATAAACATTCATATTTATGATGCCAGTGCGTGATGTTGACGGACATTTCTAGAGTGATATTGAGTGAGAATGCAGTCAAGTCCCAGCCGAGCGTAGGACAGACATTGACCCTGGGGAGGGGCCATGGCTCCATTACTTTTTTCTTTCCCAGCTTTTCTAGGATGTGGTAAACACAGCTGTGAATATACACTAGCTGTGCTGGACCACTTCCCAATCCTTTTTTCCTGTCTGTCTGTTGGTCTTCTGTTTTAGAAAGGGTCTTTAGCTGAGCTGGCTTGAAACTTGCTATGTAGACCACGCTGGTCTCAAACCACCTCCCTCTGCCTCCATTGTGCACCACCATGCCCAGCCTCCTGGGCTTCTGAGCACAACACACAGAGACCTGGCCCTGACTCGCTCAGCCTGTTGGAGAAAGCCAAGCCCTGGAGCTCAAGTGAGTTGGAGGTCCAGCCTCATCAGCCCACTGCTCTACATCTGTCTCCTGTAACTGAAAGAGACGGGCTGGCTGTGGGGAGGAAATGAGACGGTGGCATGGCCACTAATGACTCCAAGCACCCAATGAGCTCAGACACTGACTTCAGTGCCACCACAGGCGACCTGTGGGCCAGATGTGGCTCAGAGACACATTTGACATGCTCTACAGTAGTTCTGACATTTACATCCACATTAAAAAGTCTTGGATTTTATATAAAGGTGTCATGACTAAATTTGTCCCCTCAAAAGATACACTCACGTACAGGCTGTGCTACTGCAGTGTGTGAATTTACGTGGGCAGTGAAAGGGTAACTACAGAAGAGGGCACACTTGAGGCCAGGGGAGGTTCTGATTCCACCATGACTGGTCTCCCTAAAGAAGACGTCAGTGTGACCTGCAGGGTCACAGAGGCAGCCAAGGACTGACATAGTGCAAGGAATACCCCTCATCACTAGAGCTGAAAGGAAATGGGGAAGGGAGACCTCCAGCGGCCAGAGGGAAGGAGCATGGCCTTGTCAGCCCCTTAAGGCCAGGCTTCTGGCCTCTTGAATTATAAGACAGTAACTTTCTCTCATTCCAAGAGACCCATTTTGTAGTATTTTGTTCAGATAGTCCTGGGAAAATAGTATGTCAGGATTTACACCTCCTTCACCTCTTCGCTTACTGAGTATAGCCCAGTCTGGCCTCAAACTCACCAGCTAGCTGAGGCTAGCTTTGAACTCTAGACCTTCCCATTCTCACCTCTCCAGGGCTTGGGTTATAAATGTGTTCCACCACACTGAGACCCCACCAGAGAGCGCGTCCTTGGCCACACGCTTTCATGGTTTTTCTTACATGAAAGTATTTCTCTACAACCATCTCTCTATTAGAAGATGAAGCCTGTTCAGGAAGTGGGTCCCAGTTCAGGAAGTAGCGGACAGGTGTGCAGGGTGAGGGACACACAAACCACGCCCTTCTTTGAAACCTCCCACAAGGGTCTTTAAGTCTCCCCAGTCATTTCAGTGCTCCCCTGCCAGGACACCTAGGCTGCCTCTGGGAGAAAACACACTTACATTTTACAAAAAGAACACCGTTCTGTGTAAATCACCAAAGCTGAGTTCCCAGAGCATGGTGTTGGGTGTCCTTTAAACCCTTCAGAAGGCCTGGGCATTTATGCTTTTAATTTTGGACATATGTAACCCAAGGTCCAAACACAGAATTCCATTAGTAAGTTTTCCATGAATAAATTACCATATCTGGGTCACATTACTGTGCCATAATGTATGGAGCCTTGAGACAGCTGTAAGAACCTTTCTTTCAACAGCCAACACAGCCGTGTCACACAAGTCAAGTCTTTGCTCTGGCTCTGTGAGTGACCCTGTGACCCTCCCTCCCTCTAAAGCTGGCCTGTCCTAAAGGCTCCTGATAGGTACGATGGCAGGCTCACCTTGGGGGGCTTCAGGCTCTTCCCTCGATGCCTCTTGGAGCGCAGCAGGCGTTCTCTTTCCTGCAGGGAAGCACACCCACCCGTCAGCACTTGCAGCCAGGACCCCACGCCACCACACCACACAGTTAAGACTCAGAGATTCACCTCTACTGTGTGGGCTAGGTCGCGTTCTAGGCACGCCACTGAGAATCTGGTGACAAGACACTCGCTCGGGCCCTTGTCTGGGTGCAGATCTCCCAAGGAAACATCCACCCTGATGGGCCATGCCATCACAGGCAAGCCTGGATTATTCTTGGGGTCAAGAGGCTGCAAAGCCTAAGCAGCGTGGCCTCGGAGGAGTTCTGCTGGCCTCGGCAGGGTCACAGCAGTTTGAGGTGCCTGTGACTTAGAGCTTGGACAGAACCAGGGTGGAATCTCCTATAACCCCGGAACTGGCCAGGTGACTGCTTTATTTTCTCCACTTGTTTCTTCCTTGCTGTGGTGTGTGGGGCTAGGAGCTGTCCTGCAGCATTGCTTAGTGGGTATCCTCTGCAGAAAGGGCTCCTGTGGGGTAGGAGCCGCAGAGCTGGGGGTGGCACTGTACCCAGATGGATCCAGGGCCTCTCGCTCTCAGCATGGCCTTTTCCCTCCAGCAGGACAAAGCTGGACTCAGCCTGAGCCTGACCATCCACCCATCAGACCCTGGCCGGCTGGTCATGATGGTCCCTAGTGCTGCTCTGGCTTGCCATTTTTCTTTTCACTCACTGTCTCTTCAGCAAATGTGTCTTGTCATCCCTAGCTATATTATGCTATCTGGATAATGAAGCCAAGATGGATGGCTATACGGTTAGTGGAAGGAAGAAAGGAAGTGTGGGGGAGAAGAGGGAGGGAGGGGAAGACAGAAAAAGGGCATAAAATCCTTCTAGGATATGATCATGGCTTCCCAGCCTTCAAAGTCCTGTGGACGGAACCTTCACGTACATACAGGTCTCGTGAGTAAGCAGAGCCCACTCTGCTTCTGAGCTCCAACTAAGTGCACTGAGGGTGTGCCTGACTGTGCTGCTGGGTGCTGTCTTCTGGACAGGACATCCCCTCTCTACAGCAGGCTCACTCCCCTCTCCTTTCCACAGAACCAGCCCTGAAGAGTCAGTCACAAAGCCCACCCGCAGCCTTAGCTGGTCCTTCAAACTCGGGTCTGATAACAAAGTTCAGATTGCAGGCTCAAACTCCCGGTATGCAGCAGCTAAATGCAAAAATAAGTATGAGTTAATAATAACTCAAAGGCCCGCAGAACAGATCCATGCTGCCTCTTCACCACAGCAAGCCAGGAGCCCATTGAAAAGTAGGTTGCCATGGAAACTGTTCCCAGGTAGCACTGATCTCATTTCAGCTGAGCTGAGACTCCTTTCTGGAGCATCACAGGGGAGCCAGTGCCTGAGGCCGGACTGTCAGGGTCCACTCCCATCCTGAGGCTCACTGTTGACTTTGCCTCCTGTGGTGTCATCCTGGCCAAGAGTGACAACATACCAGTGAGAGGTCATCGATGACATGCTGTTGCTCCAGCACCTGCAGCCTCAGGAACTCAATCTCCTGCTCATCCCTGGTCAGACTGAGGTCATTCAGGGATGTGTGTCGCTTTAGTGAGGCCTGAGCAGACAGCTTTTCTTTCTGCAGCCAGAAAGAAAGAGAGTGCCGCGGTGTGTTCCAGTGTTTCTGTGGGGCTCAGGGGGTGGGGGTGACGGACAACTGGTTCCAAGATGGGAGATACAGAGCTGCAGACCAAGGCCCAAGCCAGAGGTGTGGTCAACAGTGCTCGTTAGAGAGGGTGGAGTAGCAGGGCATGGGGCAGAGGATGCCCTAAGTGAGTGTTGAAAGCTAGAAGGCAAGGCAGGCAAGTGGGGACGGGGGAGACTCCCCACCGCAGGCTGCCCACACTCACAGCTAGGCCCCAGTCTTCTAAGCTGTGAAATGGGCACTCTAATCAACGAACATGAGGCATCTTACAACCACCCAGACTGATGGAGGAAAGCCCGAACCCCCTTCTCCATATACAGCCCCAGCAGTAACTGCTCCCAGAGGAATCCATGAAGCGTGAGACAGTCACAGGCCATCATCCATCCAGTGGATAAGCCTGCCCTACTGATTCTACAAGGCCAGCTGGGGATTGATCCCACTGCTGAGGCGTCCTGGGGGTGGGGTGGGTGGAGATCATGGACCACAGAGTCTGGACAGGGGCAGGAAGCTGATGGGTCCCGAGGCTGGGCCTCACCATCTCCACGTTCTCCCTCGTAAGGCTCTTGAGTTTCTCCTCCATCCTCTGGATGCTGTGCAGCAGGTCCTCGTTCTTCTTGTTCATTCGCTTGTTCTTCTCCACCAGCGGCTTCAGCTGCACCTCTGTCTCCCGAGAGCGCTTCAGCTGCAGTGAGTACAGACACTGGTCAGGGGACTTGATGGACCCACGGGTGGCCAAGCTACGCTAGCAGAGCTTCAACACTGTCCCTTCGGGAGCATGACCCCTGGTGGTCAATCCAGTCACCTGATTTCTTCCTGGCCACTCTTCAGCAGACAACAGCCCTGGGCCAGAGCTGGGCCACCTCCTGAGCATGAAGCTCATACAGCCTGGAGGGACTTACCACAATCTCCAAGCAGACAGTCCCTAAAAAAGTGGGGTGTCTCTCTAGGCTGCCATTTATTCAGCCTCTGGGAACCACTCCTATGCCCCTCTTGGCCATCTGGTTTTCACCCCAGTTCCCAACATCTTTGAGGCAGGATAGCTTTATAGTCAGATCCACCTTCTAAAACAATCCATGGGTTTAGCGTGTGGTGTGAGGGCCAGAGAGACAGAGACTGACGAGGGGTCGCCAGGGGCGCCAGGGAGGAAGGGCAGAGAGCTGCATAGTTACAAGTGCCTACTCCTTTTCCTCTTAAGCACAGTAGGTGGAATGGTAGGGTCACTGTCCAGCTACACAACCATGGTCAAGTTCTCAGCCTGTTCCCTCATCTATAAAACTGAAGCATCAGCCGCATCTGTCAGCATCTGTCTTCGCAAAGCTCTTCCAGTGGACCACAATTAGAAGCAACTGAAATCTCCTCATATCACCACCACAGAAGTGGCTGCCATGTCACCAAGTCCTCCCCATGAACCTGAACTAGCTCCAATCTTCTCAGCTCTCTCACTGAACCCCCCATCTACCCAGGAGGGCCATGGCCACTATACTGCACACCAGAACATGAGCAAAGAGGTGGCCCTGTGGTCACTGAGGTGACAGAACTAGAAGCAGGAATCTAGCACAGAGGTTGACCTGAGCACCCACCCGCAATTTCTGTGAATGGTAAACTCTCTGATATTGTGTGTCAGGTACCAAAGGCACCGTGCTACCCGTGAGCCATTTGTGGAGATCTACCCCTGCTCCCATTCCAGGAATGATGGTGACCGACTCTCAAAAGCAAAGACAGGCACAAGGCTTCTTGGCATTATTTACAATAGTGAAGAAACCAGGAACAACCTGAATGGTCGGCGGGCAGGCTGGCTAGCAAGCCATGGCACTGCCACACCATAAATTCCAAGCCAGCAAAGCCTGGGCCTCATCAACAGGGATGCAGGCTGCACTGATGGGCCTAAGCCAGAAGGGTGCATTGCAGAGAATTAAGGCACAGGGGATGAGGAGACAGAAAGAAAGAACCTACTCTGCAAGCGCAAAATCAAACCATCAGCCCTTTGGGTGTGGATGTGTTGATTAAAGTGAAATGTGTAGACGCCCAGATCAGGAGTCAAAACAGTGGGGAGTCCTGACTGCCTCCTCATTTCCCACGTGGTCATGTGTGTTTATTCAGCTTGGGAATATTTAAGCAAGAAGTAGAAATGTCATGGGTGTACAGCCCAAGTCTGATCGTCTGGTTGTCGCCATCCAAGGTATGCCTCCAAGAACACTAGGAAGAAATTAATTTTCTTTCTGCTAAACCTGTGAAGATACATTTTCTTTCACAATCCAGACCAGAATGAGCACCAAGATCATGAGGCTTTTCCCAGAAGGTTTATGCATTAACTATAAAAATTAGCTTAGCTGGGGCAAGCGAGATGGCTCAGCAGGTAAAGGTGCTAAACCCAAACCCATCCCCAAACCCACAAAAAAAAGCCAGCTCCCCAGAGTTGTCCCCTGACCTCGACAAGTGGCACGCACAAGAAAGAAGATATAATGAAAGAAAGAGATGGGGGTTAGAAATAAAAGAAGTCTAACTATTTCTATAGCAGAAGTAAGCATATTCATGCACATACTAGTTTTACTAAAGATTTATTTTAAACTCTAAGTCTGTGTTCATTTCACACCACACACAGAGAGAGAAAGACAGAGAGAGATCTAAGACAGGATCTCATGTAGCTCAGGCTGGCCTCACAACTTGATATGAGCTGAAGGACAGCCTTGAACTTCTGATCCTTCTACCCCCCCCTCAGGTGTTGGGATTAAAGGCTGGAATTACACATGGTTTATGGAGCGCTAGGGATGGAACTCCCACCCCACCCCAGGGATTCCTGCATGACAGGCAAATATTCTAGCAACCAAGCTACCAGCATGCATGTTCATCACCTTTAAAAACAGAAATGTATCAACTTTTATGGCAAGTAAATAAAGAATAAAAGTAGAATTATCCATAGCACACCACCTAAAAGAACAGCTTTCCAGATCCGAAACCACTACAAAGCCTGCCCTGTAAACCACTTGCGTCCTGCAATCTACAAGCAAAGAGTCCCCTGTCGGCGACATCTGCTCCTCATGACTGTGCTGCATCAATCTGGAAAGTCCCCACAGTTTCTGCACTTTAGTGCTGATTGCTTGTGTTTGTTGTTGCTTTCTGTTGTTACTATTACAAAACGCTGTGGTGAGCACCCTATCCAGCGCCCTCTCATTGACCTCCCCAACTCTTTTCTAAGGATGGATCCCTAAACAGACAACAGAGAGATTTCTTCAGTGAATGTGACACACCACAAACACACACGGGGGAGGGACCAGGAGGCCCTCACAGGAGGCCCTCAGCATCCACTCTCTGCCCCTTGGCCCAGCCCCTTCCTCGTGTCCACAGACGCCATGTGTCTTGCGTAGTTACCAGTTCATTCCTCTCATCTGCCAGCAGGGTGTTTCTGTCTTCCAGCTTCCGAATCACTGAATTCAGTTCAGCAATTTTTAGTTGAAATCGCCTCACATCTCGCTCATCCATATGTTGATCCTAAAAATAAAAACTTTGAAGAAGCTCAAATGATTCCGTGGAGGCTCTGAAGACCCAACGGTGACACAACGGGGACAGACCTGACTAGAGGTCTGAGTGCTGAACAAGGTGGCAGACAGACAGACAGACACTCCTGCTACATCCTCCAGGGATACTCCACCTCAAGCCGCCTGAGACTTCAAAAACTTCAGTGGGATTCCAACACCAGCCCAGGGAAGCTGAAGCCAAAGCTCCCACACACATGCAACCCACCTACCCCGCGTGTCTTATAAAGACCCGGCACAAGTCAGTGTGGTTTCTAGAACATGCTAGCACATTCCTCCACAGCAGGCTGTCACGCTCAACATTCAAACATCAGCACCTAATGCAACATTCAGCATAGAACATTCATGACATCCCAAGAGGCAGAGGGGAAGGAAGGAAAGGAGGGAAGGAGGGAGGAAGGGAGGGAGGAGGGGAGGAAGGCAAGCAGGCTGGCTTGCTTCAGCCTCCTTTTGCCAAAGGACAGGTGGCTGCCCCCACACTCTCTTGCCCTGGAACTTGTTGCTAAGCCACTAGGAAAACCCTGCTTGTCTTTGGGCCCCTGACTTTGCCACTCTCTAGCTTGCCCAGGGACCTCCTCCTGGCAGAGTCCCCGCTGCGTACCCCGATCTGAGATGTTCATATCTTTTCTGCAACTCTAGCCTCAGCAGGGTCAGAGAGTCAGTTCATCACCATTATCTTCTCAGGGCTGAGTGCTGGGCCTGGCACACGCTGAATATCAGTAAAGGAGGGAAGGACCCAGGGAGGAACAGGAATGAGGAGGGGAGTGTGAGAGATTAAGAAAGGTCAAAGAAGGGCTGGCAAGCTGAGGAGGACAGTAGCCAGCAGAGGAAGAATGAGGGTGGGTGGTCTTCTCTACAGCTAGCAGAAGATACTATCCCTCACCTGCCCACCCATGAGCTCCGCCATGTCTCCAATGCCAGGAGGGAGCTCCCTCTTTGGGCTACTGTGGTGGCGCTCAGCCTCCTTAACTTGGACCAGCTGCTCATCCAGAGCCTCCTTCTGAAGTAGCAGCCTCTGGGTCTGCCCGGCCTGTACACCAAGCTCCTTCTCCAGGGCCAGGATCACCCGCTCCTTCCCTTTGATCTCGTCCATCTGGAAGAGAAAAAAAAAATGGGCCTTCACATGCTGACTCAGGACCAGGGTGGCCTCATCCAGACTTTGGATGGATGCTGGGTCCACTGAATTGGAAATGATCTGGATGTGGGGCAGCGAGAGTCTGCAGCCCTGAACCTAATTTCACAAACACTGAAGACACAGCTCTAGGTCTGAGCATCTACGGAGTTATGGGCACTTCCCGCTGCAACCCAGCCCTCCACAGTCATCTCTCCACAATAAAGAGCACATGATATCCCAAGACAACTCCATCAGCTCCCTATTGGCCCCAAGCAGGCCAGCCCATCCTGCTTCTTCACTGAGGAGCTTCTTCAGGAGGCAGCTGCTCCTGTCTCCCACTCATTCACCAATACTTTCCTGGATAGCTGTATACTACAAGCAACTGATGCAGATATGTACGTCCCCAAACCTCACTTCCCTCTGAACCCCAGAGTCACAGATGCCACCTAAACGCTGCTTGGGCTCCAGTGAACCCCCTTTGCAGGTGTGGGGAGCCCCCTATCTGGGCACAGAGGGACACTTACTTATATGCTCACTCCAGCCCAGTCAAAACCAGCCTTCCCTGGGCAACATATCAAACAGGGAGCAGAGCTTAGCATGCCTGGCCAGACAGAAGAGGGAATCACACAGACAGAGGTTTGCAGAGGAAACCCCAGGCCATCCTTCAACTTACTCATATGAAGTCAACCACCAGGGAGGTATGTCTGTGAGGACAAGGTCCTAACTAGAATGTCACCCAGAATCTTCATCTTCTCTGGGACCTCTGGATATGTTTTTCTTTACAAAGAGAACGGTTGCATAGCCAGGGACCAAAGAACCAGAAGCAACCCCGGGAGCTGGGAAAGGTGGAAAGAACCCTCCTCCAGAGCCTGCAAAACCACTTGGTCCTGGTGACACCTTGGGTTTGGTGTTCTAGAGCTCTGGGACTAAGAGTCATCAGTGAGCCCCCACCCTCACCCCAGGAGACTGGGAAAGCTTTAAAGGTTCAAGGTCAGATTGTCAGGGAGCTTCTGGTCTACCACAGAAAGAACTTGAATTCTTACCAGCAGCTCATCAGCCTGCAGATACCATCACACGCTCATCTCTACAATGTAGAGGCCTGCCTTAACTTCCCTACAAAGCCCTGTGAACAGAACTGGTTCACCTGTGACCCACAAACCTGATCTCAGAGAGGCAAGTGTGCCCATGCTCTGATTGGCAGCAGAACCCTGTTGGCTCCTCCCACCCCTCCTCTCCTCTCCACATAGCTAGACTGGATCTTCTGGAAGGCAGCACCCCCACCCCCACCCCCACCCCCGTGCAAGGCAGTGGAAATCACAATGGGGGCAGCAACCTACCTCAGTCTTTAGAAACTTGGTGAGTTCTACTGCTCTGCAAAGTTTGGGAGAGGCAGAGGCAGAGGCCACTACTGCTACAGCCAATTCTCACTGTCACCCTTAGCACCTGTAATGACGTGAGCAGTGCCCCCAGATGCTATGCCAGCCTGCAAAGCCAATGATGGACATGAAGATGACACCTGCAGGTTAGGATGGGCCCCAAATTCAAGGCGAGGACTGGTGTCTGTAGGGCAGGACAGGATACAGACATGGGGAAATGGGAGGGGTGAAGACAGAGACCGCAGGGAGTCAGCCACACTCCGAAGAGCACCAAGGATGGTCAGCTACCACCAGAAACTGGAAGAGATGGGGGCTTGTAGGGGGAGCGTGACTTTGATGTTGCCTTGAGTTTGGATTTCTAGAGCTCTGGTCTTGACAACTAAACCCCGGAGGTTTGCAGGCAGGACTTCTCTGGAGCAGCAGAGCACTGTCCTCAAGGGCTGTACTCCCTGCATCCAGGAAGCCAGGCACAGCCAAGGAAGTTCAAGCCAAAGGAGGAAGCAGACACACTTGCTTAAACGAAGATGCTATATCCTCCTACAGCTTCCCTCCTACTAACTATAGGGACAAAGACATGATTGGCTGGTGTGCCATAGGTAAACAGCCACAGAACTAGCATTGAATTCCAGGGTCTTCTAAGGGAACATCTGGGAGACACTTGTGTCCCTCACAACTGTAGCGGGCTCCCAGACTCTGTGAATGAGATAAGTAATTCCCCCAGATCCCTGTGGATGTGGGGGATCCTCTATCACACATGGCTACACCAAATCCTAGCTCGGCCAAAGAGCCCGGAACCAGGGCAGGGCAGCGCTGCTCCTTCCCTCACTGTTGTTCCTAAGTGTGTGAGGGGGTGGAGAAACCGCTTGCATGTCAGATGTGGTCCAGCTAAAGAGAAAATACTATGCAGGCCATGTTGCGGGATATTTGTTTACACTGTGTGGAGATGTGTTGTTGTGATTGGCTTAATAAAAAGCTGAATGGCCAATAGATAGGCAGGAGAGAAAAGGCAGGACTTCTGGGGAAAACTAGAAACTCAAGGTTAGAATCTAGGCATGTGAGAGATGCCAGCAAGACATGGATGGAGTTGGACATACAGAATGGAGGAGAGGTAAAAAACCATGTGACAGAATGTTGATTAATAAAAACAGGTTAATTTAAGTTATAAGAGTTAGACGGTTCTCAAATTGACTATTTCCTGCCATCAAGTTCTCTTAGGTGAGTTTGCTTCTTTTTGTTCTAAAGTTTTCAAATGTTCTGTTAATTCACTGTGGGATTTTTCCAGCTTCTTTATGCAGGCATTTAGTGCTATGAACTTGCCTCTTAACACTGCTTTCATTGTGTCTTATAAATTTGGGTATGTTGTGTGGTCATTTTCATTGAGTTTTAGGAAGTCTTTAATTTCCCCCTTCATTTCTTCCTTGACCCATTGATAATTCAAGTGAGCATTGTTTAATTTCCATGTGTTTGTGGATTTTCTGGAATTAGTATTGCTGTTGACTTCTAGTTTTAAAGCATGGTGATCTGATAAGGTATATTGGGTTATTCCCATTTTTTTTTGTATTTGTTGAGTTTGTTTTGTTACCGAGCATGTGGTTAATTTTTGAGAAGGTTCCATGAGGTGCTGAGAAGAAGGTATATTCTTTTCTGTTTGGATGGAATATTCTATAGATGTCTGTTAAGTCCATTTGAGTCATTACATCTGTTAGTTCTCTTATTTCTCTGTTGATTTTTTGTCTGATTGACCTGTCCAGTGGTGAGAGGGGAGTGTTGAAGTCTCCCACTATTAGTGTGTGGGGTTTAATATATGATTTAAGCTTTAGAAGTGTTTCTTTGACATATGAGGGTGCCCTTGTATTTGGGGCATAGATGTTCAGTATTGAAATTTCCTCCTGATGGATTTTTCCTGTGACTAATACCTTCTTTGTCTCTTTTGACTGATTTTAGCTTGAAGTCTTTTTTGTTAGATATTAGGATAACTACACCCTCTTGTTTCTTAGGTCCATTTGATTGGTATATTTTTTCCCAACCTTTAACTCTGAGACAATGTCTGTCTTTGAGGTTGAGATGCGTTTCGTGTATGCAGAAGAGGGATGGATTCTGTTTTCGTATCCAATCTGTTAGCCTGTGTGTGCCTTTTTATGGGTGAGTTGAGTACATTTACATTAAGGGATATTAATGATCAGTGGTTGCTATCTCCTGTTAATTTGAGCTGAAATCAACAAAATAGAAACAAAGAAAACAATACAAAGAATCAATGACAGAAAGAGTTGGTTCTTCGAGAAAATCAACAAAATAGACAAACCTTTATCCAAACTAACCGAAAGGTAGAGAGAGAATATCCAAATTAACAAAATCAGAAATGAAAAGGGGGACATAACAACAGACATGGAGGA